>MCJB01005180.1:75742-107556 GCA_002018475.1 Nicotiana obtusifolia
CCCCCCCCCAAACACACACAAGATCGCATTGCAATCCATATCTTCTTCGTTCAAGAATAGGTTCCTCATGCCAGCTAAGATCTCATCTTCTTTAGAACCCTTGATCACATCGGCCTTGCAGAATGTCTGGGATAATGGCGGTATGGGTTAGACAACGGATAATTTAAATCATGCGCTGGAAGTGACCAATCCTCATATTCCTGCACAGTGTACTTATACTCGAGACCAAAAGTGGTGTCCTGAGTGCGCTGTCATATTGCTTTTGTTTTACCATGAAGCTTGGGGCCAAGACCTCGGCCTGAAGAAGTTTATTGCTCCACCATCATCCCTTCTCGACTGTATTTATCCTTTCAATACTGTGGAATGTCTCTCCTCCCAACATACTTTTACTTTCAACTGCTGGTATGGTCTGGTTGATATAGATATGGTTCTTCCCATCTCCGTGAATAGTCACCGCGGAATGATTCCACACGAATTTCATGACCTGATGCAATGTAGAAGCCACTGCACCAACTATGTGTATCCACGATCGTCCCAATAGCAGGTTGTGGGTGGCAGAGATATCTAGTACCTGGAACTCGACATCCAACATTGTTAGGCCTATCTTTAATCGTAGGTCAATTTATCCGATTGTAGCTCTTTGGGATCCATTAAATGCCTTCACATTCATGCTTCCCAGTTGTTATTTCAGGTATGCCTGTACCCAATCTTTTAAGGGTGGTTAGAGGGCATATGTTTAGACTCGAACCCCCGTCAATCAAGAACGAGCAATGAATTTGTTTTCATGTTGCACGGTGATGTGCAATGCTTTGTTATGACTCAAACCTTCCAGTGGAAACTCGTCTTCAGGGAAAGTGATCTTGTGTGTCTCCAGCACTTGTCCTACCATATTTTCCATTTCTGTGCTGGTGATGCCAATAGGCACATAGGCTTCGCTTAACACCTTCATCAAGGCTACTTGTGTGTATCTGATTTCTGCAACAACGACAAGATGGATATCTGGGCAGGTGTTTTGTTTAAGTGATCAACAACAGAATACTCCTTTTCTTGTATCTTTCTCCACAAATCATAAGTACCAGTTTCCACAACAGGTGGTTTTGGCATGGTATCCATACTTGTCCCTCCTTGGGCGGCACCTGCTTCTTCCTTCTTGGCTTTCCCTTTCCTTCTCGCCTCTGCCACATTATCCCATAGAATAGCATTAGATTGGTAGGATGGCGATGGAGCTACCATCATAGTGAACAGTAGCCTAGATATAGCCACTTCAACCTCGAACGATGCATTGGTTTGCACCACAATAGGTGAGAGTGTGACAGGGGATGTCATAGCAGTGAGTCCTTATCGAATAAGACTGATGGACCTTTCCTGGTCCTATTCTTCATCAGTTTCGACCATATTTACTTCCTCACCCCTATGGTCGGGAGGGGGGTTATTGCGGACAATAGGTGCAATTACTTTGCCTGTATTATATTTGTGTCAATTAATGTCTAGATCTTGTCTTTAAACATGCGGCAAAATTCAATGGTGTGTCCCTTTATGCCTGAGTGATAGGCACAAGTTTTGTTGGGGTTGACCATTGGGAGGGGTTTTCAATCGTGGCTGCAAGAATAGGAGTGACCAGCGGCCTTCAGCCTCTAATACAATTGGGCTATTGGTTCGGTGAGAGAAGTGTATTGTCTGGAAGCTCAATGGTCGAAGTGGGGCTGGGGTTTAGGGTAATTTTGATTGGCAGGTGGAGATGAGTGATGGTAGGTTGGCTGGGTATTGTAGTTATGGTGGGTGGTAGCAGGATAATGGTATTTTTAGGGTGAGGGATGATATGTTGATGGGGGTGTTTGATTGGTGAGGGGAGAGTTCAGTCCTTGGTCTTCTATCATGCCACCGACTTCATTCTAATAAGAAACACCTCCAGAATCCAAAGCTTTATTAGTGGCATGCAGGGCTTTGAAATTGGTAACGATGCCACTCTTGATACCTTCCTTGATCCTTTCCCCTAAATTGATGATGTCAGAGAACTTGTGATTCTCTGTGACCATCAATCTTTCATAATATTGTAGGTCCTGAGCCCAGATGAAGAACTTATTCATTTGTTATTCCTCCAGTGGCGGCCTCACCTTAGCAGCTTCTGATCTCCAACAAATGGCGTACTCGCGGAAGGTCTCTATGAGGTTCTTCTTGAGATTCTAGATATAGAAAACATTTGGTGCATTCTCCATATTGAACCTGAATCTGTCCATAAAATCGGATGCCATACTTACACAATTAGGCCATTTCTTTGGGTTCTGACCGATGTACAAGGATATGTCATATCCAGTGAGACTTCACATGAACCGCTTCATGCGGATTTGATTGTTCTTGCCTACACCCACAAGTTTGTCATAGTAAGTTATCAATTGCCCCTTGAGATCACCAGTGCCATCAAACATTTCAAATTTTGGGGGTTTGTATCCTTTAGGTAGCTCCCCATCTGGTTGGATACACAAATCTTCCTAATTCAAACCTTCGATACCCTTTCCTCACTCGATGCTCTGGACCCTTCTAGATAACTTCTTCAACTCTTCGGCCATGTTCCTGATGAGTAGGTCCTTTTTGGTAGGTTCTGGCGTGTTTAGTGTTTGTTGTGGGGTATATGGTCGAGTTTCCATGTATATGAAGCTGCTTTGGTGGATTGCAGGGACATGAGTGTATGGATGATCATTAGTGGATGCCTGGGGTGGATCGTGGGTAGGTTGTGGTTACTTTTGAGCAGCGGTGTATGTGGCGGTTTTGTAGGTATTGGGTTGTATTATGAAGATGCTGGTAAGGAATTTGTAATGGTGGAGGGTTAACGTTTTGTAGGAATGTGGGGTTGTGGCATTGTTTAGTGGGGGGGATTTTGTGGAGCTTGGGGTTGTGGCGGCTTCTGAGTGGTGGCATTTTGGTGATTGATATCAGGGACGTTTAAGGTGAGGGAGAGGATAGCGGAGGTTGCAGACCAGCTCGAGTTCACCTTGTAATTCAAAAATCTTTTGCTCTAAACGTAGAACCAGTTCGTTCTACCACGGTGTACTTCTTCAGTATGAAGTTTTCACATTCTCTACCAAAGGAGCGTTGTCTTTCCTGTTACCACTCAAATCATCCATCTTTCCTTTACCCTTGCTTTTGATGTCCCTTGGAGGGGGAGGAGGGGGAGGACCTCTAGATCTGGTGTGGTATGCTGATGTTGCCAGAGTACACGAACCAACCTTTGGGAATGGGAATAATCAAAAGAATAAAAACAAAAGGTAGCCAAGTTAGTAAGACAAACTAAAAGAGTCTTGCAGTATTTAAACAGATAGCATATAAGGCATGCAATGGTTTGCATCCTAATTTGGGAACCTTAGTGTGCCCGAGGTAGGCCTAAGCGACAAGTAGACTTGGAGAAGTTTGTGCCAACATTGAGTCATCCCATTAATGCGAAAATAAATCAAACCATTCTATTATTAAATCGAAATTATCAATATAAGACCAACGATGGAAAAATTATTAATCTACAACCAAAAATGAAGTAATAGAAACATAAATGGCAGCAAGTACTAAACGAGTAATAAAGAAACAACATAATCAGAACATCAACGAGATGCAAATGATCTCAAATATGGAAAACCTGATGACAACTCTAATCAAATCGCTTCCAACGCATGGACTTACAACAAGAATTACCTCGAATCACCACAACTCATAGACCACAAGTCATGGACCATAATTTTTAAATCTTACACATATAGCACCTCGTGCCCTCAATACAATCACCTTCGCAGGACAAAGCCCACGTGCTACCATGTACTTTGAAATTGTCATAAATATTAATATAGATGAACAAAAGATATATTTAAACACCATAAAATATAATAAAAATCTTGAATAAAGTAAGGTGTCAAATGAAATAACGAATTTATTTTAGAAATCAAGTAAAGTAAAATAATATACAATTTGTACGAAATAGAGTATAAGATAGGTTTGGTTTAGAATCAATAGAATTGAGTAAAAGCATCATTTTTTAACACAACAAAACATAAGCTAAATTAACGAATTAAATATAGAATTTTGAAGGAAAAGCATGATAACAATTTTATGCAAGGTAAACATCTAACATGGTGATGATTATAATTTGAAAACCCTATTATAGTGAAAGTGCGGTAACCATTTAGAATAATAAAGTATCGAGTGAGATAACGAGTTATATCTTAAGAAGAACATAGAATAAAGGAAGTTAATAATTATTTATTTAAACCACTATGTTATCAAAAACTCAACAGAATATCATATAGTGACTCCACGCAATTAAATTCACATTGACAATCAATTTACTACATTATAACGGAGGCACAGATTGGCATGTTAAAGCAACACAAGAAATCACCTTGAATGCATGATTCACACAAGAAACCACAATCGTTCCAACACCAAGATAACAACCAATAATAAAACACAATCAAAATGCAGATGAATGATTGAAGGAAAAACAATGAACGTTCAAATCAACAAGTTGTTCCAACAAGGAATGTACAATGAAAATCACAACCGAGGTACCGCATTGTATTCACATTTCACAATTTCAATCACAATCTTTCCTTATATCACCGCGTGAGCCTTACATTTAGTTTTGAAAATCTTTTTTTCTGAAATAATTACATGTGTTTTAGCCATCCTTATCTCATCACGTGGCTTTAAGTAGTTCCCTTACTAGTAACATGTGTATCAAGCCCACATTATATCACATCATGCGTATCAACCCCTAGCCTTATACCACCGCATGCATACCAATATCACAACACAATCACAACTGACATCACAGGTGCCCGTATGTCACAGCTTGCCACAAAGTCAACAACACCAATATTTTCACAACAAATAGTCCATGGCTCAACCACAATATGTACAAGAATTTCAATAATAACAAAATGAATGGGAATGCTCAACAAGGAAAGGTATCTCAACAATTAACCACTTCGCCTCAATGTTATAACGACTATTACAACTTCAACACCAATAACTCAACAAGATGATATTCCACAAAATAACAACTTCAATTAAAAGTGATTCAACAATTAAGAGGTAACAAGACAATAAGGAAGGAAATAGCTTCAACTAAAGCATATAAGAGAAAAATAACAAGAGGTAGAACAAGTGCTAACAACATCAAATAAAGCATGTAAGAGTAGATTAGCAATGAGAGATATAACATGTTAGGACAATTCAACTAAAGGCATGAAAAGTGTCTAGATAATCTAAACCGGTCAAATACCACATATAATGCGTATACCCACTTGTCACCTTGCGTACACGGCTTTCACATAATACAAATAGCACAATCAACCCAAATCCTAAGGGGTAGTATCCTCCACACAGTTAGGCAAGATACTTACCTCAACTAGACCCATTCAACCCTTCGAAATAGCTGTTCCCTTAAAATTCGCCTCCACACGGCTCAAACCTAACAAAAAATGACTTAATAACATCAAGCAATGCATGAGAAATCAATTACAATAAATAAAGCTATGATCTTTACTTTTTCCAAAAAAGTCAACAAAAGTCAATGTCGGGACCGCCTTCGATTCCGAGTCCAAGCTTACCCGAGTGATGCCCTAACAATACAAGCTCACACGAATGAAAACCGACTCAATCGGAGTCTGATAGCTCAACCAATTTGTCAAACATCACTCTTGGGTGTTCATAACCCAAGAATCTAACCCATACTAGTTGGGTCCCATGTCTCCCGAAATATTTCTCCAAAACTCGCCAAATTCAAAAATGTTGTTCTCCTTATATAGGAGGACCACAGAAAAAATTGAGAAATAGCACCTCTAACTCATTTTCAATTTTTAAAATTTAGGATATAACCCTAGGTCTTAATGGGTTTTCAATTAAAATCATCGATTAAAGCTTAAAACAAGGGAATGAATCAAAGGTATATACTTAGGTTATGGTTTAGACCTTACCCAATGGAAGAAACTCGAAGAATATCCTTGAATTCTCCCAATCCTAAACTTTCAAGATGAGATAAACTCCAACAACATAAATAGCCAAAAAATGCCCAGCTGTCCCAAACTTCCTTTTGATATCTCCAATGGATTCCTCATGAAATTTCAGTCAAGTTAGGCTTTTGAATCACTCCATTTGACCTTATAATGAAGAAAATATGTTAGTTTCAATATTTTGAAATAGTGCAGATTTTTAAATACGAATTCAGTGGCAATTTCATATTAATCTGAAAAATCTTGCAACCCAATTGTTAGTTAAATGACCATAAATTCCTTATACGATGTCAAAAGTTGATGATTTCAGTTGCTATGGTTCCAAAATTACGATACAAGTAAAATAATTTAGTTGAAATACGAATCAAAGGTTGTTTGCTCAATATGGTAACTTTTATACTCAAATCGACGTCAAAATCGAAAACGAATCACCATACAACCCTACTTATCCAAAACTCATCTGAATTTAACCAAAATTTTTGGACATGTCCAAAATCATCATACAAACATATTGCAGTAATAAAAACTCGATTGCAAATCCGTTTATCCAAATGGCAAACCCTTGTCAACTTTTCCAACTCAAAGCTTCTAAAACGAGAATCATTCTTCCAAATCAATCCCGAACAACTCGAAAACCAAAACCAGCATTACAGACAAGTCATAATACATAATATAAAGCTACTCAAAGTCTCGAACCACTATATAGAACGGTAAAGCTCAATTATCTCCTGATGCGACTTTGGGCTGCCACGAAGTAGAAGGGCAAGCAGGCAGATCTTCACCCTTGGAGCCTAAGCTCGATGATCTTAGGCAAGCGAATGAGAAAAAGAAGCAACGAAGACATAGTGTTAAAAAATAAAGTCTAGTGCTACTTATTCCGGAAACGAAATCTTACCGATAGAACGGGCCTCCCAGCGGCCCTTTGAGAGCTAGCGCCACGAGCGCTCGACATAAGGAATATGTGAACTACTTCCCTCGATCCACTCCATGAGCCGAGGAATGGCATTTGGGACTCGAGCGAGGGCTGCACCACAACAAATACCGATGAGAAAAAGGAAGATAAAACATAAAATCGACATTTAAAAGGGAGTTATACTTACGTAATACGTTCCACTTCTCGTGAAATGGCCTCTACTCGGCAGGTATCAAGTCTGTGGTTCTCACCCGGACAAAGCGTACCTTCCAGCCCCGATTCCGGTCCTCATCAATACTTGAAAATAGGGCTTTGCTGGCCTGACATACAAGCTTTATCAGTCCCCCGGATCGAAGAACTCATGTCGTTCCTCATCGTTTCCGTAAAATATACTCCAGTGAAACGAGGGGACTATCTGTATATGGGTGAAACGGGGCATGTGGGAGGCCTTAGTTTCCGATAAGGTTAATCAAGAAAGAGACGTGATGATAAGGAGCCGGAATCAAGGCGAGGGTCTCATTGAGATAGGGTCCGGGGCATGACACCCCCCTTTGGGAATATCGGGGCCATGATCCCAGGTTCAGTCCAAATCCCAAAAGACTTCAGAGGGCATTATCGGGCAACCGAACACGATTAATATATGGCTGTGATATCCGTCACCAGTAGGGTATCACGTCGTAGATCTCCGCACGAACACGATTATGGAATTGTACCTAGAGTAGGACTCCCCTACTATATTAAGGGGGTCTGATTGTTCATTAAACACATTATAACACGCATATCAAGGTAATATATTATTATTTTTCTGTTATTCAAAGTTCTTACACTTGTTGATTAGTTTTCCGTTACAATAATTCTGGAATTGAGGGCGGGTATCTCATTGCAGCTGCCGTCGAGTCCAGAGTCATCCCTTTCCCCTTGCCTTCGAGTGGTTTGACAATTTATTACATCTTTCATCTAATCAGTCTAGCAATACTTACTGTTCTATTGAATTGATCTATGAATCCTTAAAATCACTAACAAATTTAATTGTTAACTATTTTTTAGGGTAAAATATATATACACATTCAATCTATCAAATATTTTGGATCCAGCGAACCTCAGTTCTTTATTTATAGATGAATTGGAGTATTGGAGGTGCCTCCAGCCTTTGCGTTAAGCAAGATGTTTGGGTTTGACCTACACAGACGTGCAAACTGCTGAAAGCTAATTGATGATTCTTCACACAATTCCACCATGAAGAAAAAAATATAAAAAGAAAGACATCTGCATTAGTGAATAGAAATGTGACAAAATTATTATTTTCGATATATCGCGACTAATAATTTAACATATACATGCCGTACCGATTTGGTTGTTAGATTGCCGACCATTGAGCAATTAGTCGAATGAATACTGCCAGCTTTAATTTATACTTCTTCTCAGGCTTCAGAAATTAATCACTAATCACATAATACGAAATAAAATATTAATCTTCTTTCTTGTTCTTGTTATACATGTATATTAATTTGTTGCTTGCCAATTACTGAACCACAAGGTCCAATGAGTCACCAAAATCCATGCCCCATGTGATAGATTTTTCGAGGATGACGATATCAGTAGCCGACATATTAATACTTTTGACCAATTATTTTGATTCTAATTTGGATTCATAAGGATGGAAAACACTTCAATGTCTTACAGTGAACTAAAATTTGCTACTTAGCACATGGCAAAGACAATTTTATTGGCACTGCTGAAAAATGTGTGACTTAGTTTCCTCATCATGAAGTCATCATGATTTTTTTAAATAAAAAACACAGGGACAAAAGAATCTACCATCTGGTTTCATACTAAAAACATGTGCATGGGTAAAATCGAGGGCCGAGCTTTTGCCGATTTCCCGATGAGGTAGCAAAAATAAAGCACGGCTCGATGTAATTATAATCAGGGCCCAAGAACCTCTCGTATCGAAACTCGAAAGGGCTGAACAATGTATCCAAGATCGGACATAGTGAAATAACGGACCCAGACCGAGTATAGCTTTTGGACCTTGGGAAACGCGGAGAACGATTATGCATGACGACTAAGGGAGAATAATGTTCGGCCTCAACCGGATATAACAGCACGAATCCCGCCAATATCAATTGCGGATCGATATTTTCCAGAAAAAGAAGATTTTTACCTTACTTAAACTTGTACTATGACTGAAATTTCTCTACTATATAAAGGGAATGTTTTTTTTATTTTGACACATTGTGACACGCAAATCAAAGCAATAAGAAGTTTACTTTTGTCCTCTAGCTATTGTTGACGGTGTTTTTTATTTGTTCTCCTCTTTATTTGAGACCGAACTTGTACTAAAGATCGAATCAAGGACGAATTCCACAGTTCGACCTAAGATCAGACTTGGTCATCACATTATGATTGGTTTGATTACTTATATTGTCTTTAACCTATGTACCTATTATTTTTAATTATTTGTATTGAATTAAATCACATATCCTTTAAACAATGTACAAATTTAATTGTTACTTCTTTTTGAAGTAAACAGTTTGGCGCCCACCGTGGGGCTAAGGATAATAGTGGTGATTTGATATGAATCTCCATAACACACCCTATTTTATGCTTGTTCTTTGAAATTTTGATTCAAGGTTAGCCTAAGGATTCCAAACTCTCAGTCTGCTCACTTGAACGTTGACGCTGAGTGAAGCCATCACGGCGAGAATAATAACGTGATGCCAAGTAATGATGTACCTCCTACAGATCCCATTGGTGTCCTAGTCGCCGACCCTATTGATGCTAACTCGCAAGTGGCTATCAACATAATTTTACCAACTGATCTTGAAAATAATGTTCGCGAGGGACCTTGGCCAGCGGCTCGAGAAGCCTGGAGGTCAAGGTGATGGGTTGAGCCGATGGCTGATTTAGAAATGTAGCAGGCTCAACAAGCGGCAGTAGCATAGTTGCATAACCAAAGCCACGCCCCTAATAGGGTCAAACTCGAACAGTCCTAGGAAAATACTCGAAGGAACGAACAAGTTGCCGTGGAACCGGGTGAATTCATACCCGAGGAAAGTTTTGAGGTGATGAAGATGCTCGTAACATTGACAAAACGGGTGGATTCAGGCGAGAAAAAGATTGAGGCCAACGACAAGAAGGTGGAAACGAACAACTCTAGGGTCAAACAGATTCCGGGAATGCCTCCGATATTTTAGGGACCGGACTCAAAAAAGTTTCTTCAGAAGCCTTTCTCCCCGTGCGCAGCACAGAAGCCAATCCCGAAGATGTTTCGAGTGCCTGATATTCCCAAGTATAATGGGACCACGGATCCAATGATAATTTGACCTCATATACATGCGCAATCAAAGGGAACGAGTTGAAAGACGACGAAATCGAGTCGGTGTTGCTGAAAAAGTTAGGGGAAACCTTGTCTAAGGGAGAAATGATATGGTACCACGACTTGCCTCCGAATTCTATCGATTCACTTGCTATGCTTGCATATGCTTTCTTGAAGGCCCATGATGGAGTCATCAAGGTCAAAACTAGGAAGTTAGACCTTTTCAAGGTCAAACAGAGGGATAACGAGATGCTCAGGGAGCTTGTCGAGATTCCAGATAGAACAAATGGATCTGCCACCAGTTGCGGATGATTGGGCCGTTCAGGAATTTACTCAAGGGCTCCACCGCCGATGTTCTGTGGCTTCTCAATAGCTAAAGAAAAATTTGGTGGAGTACCCAGCAGTCACCTGGGCCGACGTCCACGACAGATATCAATCAAAGATCAGGGTCGAAGATGACCAACTCGGGGCTACTTTGGGATCTGTTTACCCCATCAAAACTGATGAACGATCTAAGATAACTATTGATCAGGAGCCATGGCTAATCCGAGATCGATAACAACCATATAGCATGGATTAGAGGGGAAACAAATCCGGGCACCACCCGGTAAGGACGCGAAGTGAAATGATCAAGGACCGAGCGGCCAGGGCCTGATAAGCAAGAGCACGTTTGAAATGTCACTCGGGAGTAGGGAAGTACCAAGATTAACGGAGTATAATTTCAACGTGGATGATGCAAGCATAGTGTCAGCCACAGGGTGCATCAAGGAGACCAAGTGGCCCCGACAGTTACAGCCCGACCCTGCCCAGAGAGATCCTAAATCTATGTGTAAATACCATGGTACTCACGGTCATCGGACCGAAGATTGCCGATAGTTAAGAGAAGAAGTTTCTTGATCAACCAAGCAAAAGGCGCCTCAGCATGTAATCAACCATTATCATTGGGGAGTCGATGTCCCCCAAGGGCCGATGATAAAATCAACTAAAGTTTCTATTACAAGAGAAAAACGCACCTGGTATTACGTTCCGGAAGGAGCTATCTCTTTCGGCGACGAAGACGCCGAGGGCATTGTATAGCCTCACAACAATGCACTTGTAATATCTGTACTTATCAAGAAATCTCGGGTTAAGCGTGTGTTGATTGATCTAGGTAGCTCGGCCAACATCATCAAATCAAGTGTTGTAGAGCAACTGGGTTTACGGGATAAAATCATACAGGTGGTCCGGGTATTGAATGGGTTGAACATGGTGTGCGAGACCACAAATGGTGAGATAACTTTACCGGTAAACACTGCCGGGACATCCCAAGAAACAAAGTTCAACGTGATAAAAAGGGGATATGATGTACAACGCTTTGTTCGGAAGGGCATGGGTTCACAACATGAAGGTGTTATCCTCAACCTTACACCAGGCGATGAGTTCCCACTCCAGGAGGAGTCAAAACGGTCTATGGAGAATAGTCGACCGCATGGGAATTGTTCATTGCTGATGAGGTTATCCCGGTGTCCGTGGGTTCAACATCAAAAATCGCTGAACCGACCAAGAAAGAAGAAAATAAATAGTGAGCAATGATGTGTCAGCCGAGCAGAAGGAGCACGGAGCGGATGATATGGACAATTATTGTGTGCCGAGATAATTCATAACACCTAATGACACTGATGCCACCAAATCGACGATCGAGGAGTTGGAGCAATTTATATTGATCGAGCACCTAGCGGATCGAAAAGGTATACCTGGGCACAAGGCTAACCCCCCAGCTCAGAAAAAAACTTATCAATTTTCTTAAAGCTAAAATTGATTGTTTTGCCTAGTCCCATCTAGAAATGACAGGGATCCCACCGGAGTTAACCACTCACAGGTTATGGTTGGACTCGAAGATCCATCCAGTAAGCATAAGAGAAGGCCATAGTCCGAGGTCAAACACTGATTCATCAGTGACGAGGTATCCAAACTTCTGAAAGTAGGTTTCATTCGGGATGTTAAATACCTGAATTGGTTAGCTAACGTAGTGGTAATGCCTCAAAAAGGAAATAAACTAAGGTTGTGTGTAGATTATAAGGATCTAAACAAGGCATGTGCAAAGGATACTTTCCCTTTGCCTAATATCAAACGGATGATCGATGCGATGGTCGTGCACGAGATACTCAATTTTCTCGATGCCCATTCCGGGTACAACCAAATTCGGATGGACCCGGACGATCAAGAAAAGACTTCTTTCATAACCAAATTCCGCACCTACTACTATAACGTGATGCCGATCGTATTAAAGAATGTAGGTGCCACGTACCAACGTCTAGTCAACCTGTTGTTGACACCCAATTTTACCTCATCCATTATAAAGTATTTTATGTACTTCCATAATATCATTTTGCATTATTACCTAATTTACGAGATTCATATAAGTATTCTGAAAAATTTTCTATAATTTTTAAAGCTTTAAAATTAATTTTCTTGTATTTAATTTGTTCAAATATTTATTAGTTATCCCTTTAAATTATTTTTAGGATGATCTAATCGTCCAAATTTGTCATTTTACACCCACATGCATTTTATAATATTTTATCTTATTTTCAAATAATTATATTTGCATTTTCTCTGTTCTATCTACAGTAGTTATAATACTAGCCTATATTCTATAAATAATTATGTTTATTATATTATTTATGCTAAAAATAGTATTACATATTTTTATAATGATAAGCTATTATTTTCATCATTTTAATGAATAAATAATATTTTTATTATTTACTAGTCATTTTCTATAATTTATTTTTTATGAATTTCGTGTATTTAATTTGTAACCCAATACTGAGTCAATTTCGGACCAAAAATCAAACGCAAACACCTATCCCATCTCATCTTACCTCTCAGCAGCCCAAACCAAATGCCCCTTTAACTTAACCCGATTGCGACCCGTTAATAACCCGCCCCGCTTCCCTTTCGATCCTGGCCGTTGATCTTAAATGATCAACAGCCCTACTCATCTCCTATATTCCTTCCCCATTAAACCCTATAGGTAATCCCTGTCTCTGCTGCCCTCAAACACTCTTGGCCTTAGAAATTTCCTTCTCTTTCGTTCGTGTTCATGTTTTAGGCCACTAAGACTTCTGTGAATCCATGTTTTACTATTCCATCTTGTTTGTGGCATTATTTGTTCTGAAGTATTCTTGTGACTCTATAATCTAACATCTGAATTTGCCTAGTATCTAATTATGATATATTCCTATCTTATGTTTTTAGTTTGAACAGCTTCTGGTTCTCTTAAACCCGTTTATTCTGCTCTGTCTATGTTGATATGATTACCTTGAGTTTGTCCTTTTGTTTTGTTTTGGATAATTATGGTACCTCAGTTCTTGCAATCTTATTTCTTCTGTGTGGTTGTGTTTAGTGCTCTGTATGTTCATGATTGTTTAATCATTGTGAACCAATATGACTTAAATAGTGTGTTATTTTCGTTTGCAATCCTACTGGCGTTGAAGCAATCCTGCAATCCTGAATTTCCTAGTGCCATAACCTATGTAGATTCTAAACTTCAATACATGCTTATTATGTTTAGCTTGAATGATCTTGGGTATCTTTAGCCTGCTCCACTATCTTTATCACCTATTTTTACCCTCAATTGTTTCTCCCTACTTAATGCTTATATGAACCTTATATGCCAATTATTGTCTTAATGTTTTAACATGTTGTTGAGAACTCTACTACGAATATTGTTCAATCCTACATTCTATTAGGTCAGCCTAAAACTTCTAATTGAACTCCAATATTCTTATCTTCTTCTATTGTGCATAGTCAACTCCATTAGAGTCTATCTTTTTCATTAACCTTAAGTCAAATGTCTTCCTACCATAAGTTCTTCAGATCCTCGTGTATACTCAGCATGTTAAGTGTTTTGGATCGTGCCTACTAACCTGTTGTTATTGTTGTTCTCCTGACTATGACTCTATTAGATTGCCATGACTAAGACTCCTAGATCTAAAGTACCTTTAGTTTAAATTTGGACCATGTTTTATTTGGAAACTGTTGTTAACTTTGGTGCACTATCTCTTAACCTATTTTCTGGGAAGTATAACATGTATATGCTACGTACGCTTGTTGAGACATTTGTATAACCCTATTTGTATGCTTCTAGTTTGGAAGCCTCTATTCCATACAACCTTAAGGGTTAAGTGCTTAGATTTCAAAGTTGCTTAATTGATCCAGCACATAGTTTGTCATCCGTATTATTAAAGCTATATTGGTATGCAAATGGGTAAGTAAGGCAGTCATTTGGGTCTGGTATGTTGGGCCTGCTTTTGGTACTATAGGTCTGAAGTACATTGTCTGCACCTGGAGTTTGAGTATGCTGTCCGCGTGAAGTTCTATGTCTATTTGAAGGGCCAAATGTGTTACTAGGTTATTCTATATTTGTAATTATGTCTGTAACTTGTAAACTGAATGATGGGGAAATTAGTGAAAAGGGGGGGTTGGGTATTATAATCTTGCGTAAATGGGTAGAAAACCTGTCCATAGGGTTTAATTGTTTTTTTTGCTATTTGTTTGACATGCTTTATTCCTATACACTAATAGAAATCATGCCTATAGGAAATTAAGCACTTCACTCGCTTTACATTTCTTATTCCCACACACTATCAGAAACTGTCTATAAGAACCTATGTGTTTCACTTGTTTACATGTTTACTTCTATGCACTATTAGATAACATGCCTATATGAATCAAACATCATTGATTATTTACTCAACTCGTGCAATTGCAATGTGATTATTAGATAACATGCCTATTGGATCGTGTTATGTAATTAAGATATCCTTCCACCGATACTTATGTAGACACCATGTCTATTGGGCCTTAATGGATTAACTAATTGGTTGTTTTGTTATTTTTATCACACTGCCCGCCTAGACAATATGCCTATAGGAATAAGAATGACAAATCTGTGTTCAAATACCAACTATAAACAACTTGCCCATAAGATGCTGCTACCTGCTTAGAAAGCATGCCAATAGGATTAAAAACGAGTAACTCTGAGTTTTCAAATCGCTTCACTACCCCAGATGTGAATCACTTAGAGATCATGTTAATAGACTTTTTTATAACACTTCTAATCTGTAATTTTGGTAATCTAAATAGCAACATTGCCATGAGATGCTCTTAAACCGTGTGGTCACATAGAAGCCATGCCTATAGGTTTTAAACGACTCTAATACATCTCGATTCTAAAACGACCTACTGCAGAACATGAAATTTGTTCGCATGCTTTGTTTCTTATGTATGGAGGCTAACTTGAGCCATTCGTTGCTATTACGTGTAGTCCTACTTGTTTTGAATGTGCACCTAGTGTTATCATTTTGGGCACCCTAAGTAAAGTCTAGAACCACCCAAATAGTAGGTCGAAAGCCTCCTAGACCATAGGCATAAGATGGGTAGTGCACGCATAGGATATGGCCTAAAATTCAACTAGAAGCGCTTTAGGTAAGCAACTTTAACATAGTAATTGGGTAGCACGAGATAATAGTTTGTGCCCGCTGAATAATACGAGCAACCCCTACCTTAAGGGATATGGAAGTATTATTTATGTTGCACGGGGTGATCCATTAGGCTAAAAAACTTAGGACCCCACCCCCCTTTATGTTTGTTACTCGTGCCTTTGTTTCTTTGAACTTAGAAAAAATTAGGTTGTACCTTGTAACCTCCAAAGACTTGTACCGATATTCATTAATATATAGTCTAATTCCTTTATATGTGAAATCTTCATTACACTTGTTTTATATCATAGTTGAATATTTAAATTCCCTATCTTCCATCGACTTACATGATCACATAGGAATATTACAATCTAATAATCCCACATAGCATAAATTTTGGCGGGGACCCACAGTTATGGACCTCGAAGAATGCTTAATACCTTCTCTTTGAGGTAATTTGAGCCCTTACCCGATCTTTAGTGACACGGACTAGTTAAAACAGAGTTATTTTCTAATAGGTGCCCTACCGCACCTTCAAATTATTAAGTGGGGACTCTTCTCTTTGAATACCCAACTAGAAGAGTTATCACATGTCAAAACCCGCTTTCGTGAGAAAATGGTGGGCGAAACTAGATGTTCGAATAACAAATAATATAATCAATGGAAGTTTATATTGACGATATATGGTCAAGTACTTGCGAGCAGATGACCATTTGAAACATTTGCAAGAAACCTTCGACATATTGAGGAAGTACAACATGAAGCCAAACCCAAAGAATTGTGCAGTTGGAGTCGCTTGGGCAAGTTTTTCAGATTTGTGGTATTTAATCGAGGGACAGAGATCAACCCTAACAAAATAAAGGCCGTACAGGACATCCACGCAGTCTACAATGTGAAGGCAGTACAAAGACTAACCGGGTTGATAGCCGCATTGGGCCAATTCCTCTTGAGATCGTTGGATAAGAGTCATCGGTTCTTCTCTCTATTGAAAAAGAAGAACAATTTATTTTGGACTCCAGAATTCCAGCAAACTCTGGAACAACTCAATTAATACCTATTGAGGCCCCTTTTGGTGCACACTCCAAAGGCAGATGAACAGTTGAACCTCTATTTGGCGGCTTTCGAGGTGGCGGTAAGTGGTGTCCTAGTCTGGGAAGAAGAAGGTACACAATTTCCTAATTATTATGTTAGTAGAACCCTAAGCGATGCCGAAAAAAGGTATCCTCACCTAGAAAAATTAGTGCTCGCCTTACTAAGCGCCTCTAGGAAATCAAAAATGTACTTTCAATGCCACCCTATTTGTGTTGTGACCTCTTACCCGTTGAGGAATGGCATGCATAAGCCCGAGCTCTCAGCCCGGGTGGCCAAATAGGCCGTAGAAATTAGCCTGTACGATATCGATTTTACAAACCCCAGACTGCCATAAAATGTCAGGTTTTGGCGAACTTTGTGGCCGACTTTACGCCGGCCTTGATACTGAGGTCGAAAGGGAATTGCTACTCACTTCGGAGATATCGCGGGGATCTGGACCCTATTCATGGATGGTGCCTCCAATGCGAAAGGGTCCGGGCTTGGAATCGTCTTGAAACTACTTGTGGGAAACATGATTGGACAGTCCATTATAATTGTGAAATTGACTAACAATGAAGCCGAGTATGAATCTATGACTGTAGGTCTAGAACTGGCTAATATCTTAGGGACTGGAGTGATCGAAGCCCAATGTGACTCCCTCCTTGCTGTAAATCAAGTCAACGGAACGTTTGAAGTAAAGGAGGAACATATGCGGAGGTACTAGGACAAATTGCAGGTCACCCTACACCAATTCAAAGAAAAGACTCTACAGCACCTACCTCGGGATCAAAATAGTGAGGCCGATGCACTGGCCAACTTGGGGCCGTCTGTCGACTCCGATGAATTCGACTGGGGGGAGTGGTGTAGTTGATGAACTCGATGGTAGAATAAGGTCACTCCGAGGTAAAATCGACGAGTTTGACTTGGGATTGGAGAAACAATCATAGACTACCTGAAGACATGAAAATTGCCATCAGATCCCAAGGAATAGAAAGCCATGCGTACCAAAGCTGCCAAGTTCAGATTGGTCGAGGGGAAGTTTTTCGGAAGATCCTTCTTCGGCTAGGTTCTTGTGTCCGAGAGAGCGAATATGCCATGAGAGAGGTCCACGAGGGCACTTGCGAGAACCACTCGGGGGCAGAATCCCTGGTTCAGATGCTAATCAATGTCGGTTAGTATTGGAATAAAATGGAGAAAGAGGCGAAAGACTTCATGCGGAAATGCAACGAGTGTCAAAGACACGCCCCGATGAATCATCAATCGGGAGGTGGTTCACCCTGTCCTATCGCCATGCCCATTTATGAAATGGGGGATGGACATCGTTGCTCCCCTGCCATGGGCACCCAGTAAGGCCCAATACATACTAATCTTGACCGATTATTTATCCAAATGGGTCAAGATCAGGCGTTCGAGAAGGTTCGGGAGAAAAAGGTCATCGACTTCATCTGGGATCACATAATATGTTGAATTTCAATACCGGCTGAGGTCGTTTGCGACAATGGAATACAATTCGTTGCCAAAAAGGTGTATAAATTTTTTGAAGACCACAAAATCAAAAACATATTATATACATCTTACCACCGTAGTGGAAATGGGCAAGCGAAATCAATGAAAAAAAACTATACTCCAAAACTTGGAAAAGAGACTGATCAATTTAAAAGGAAAGCGGAAGGAAATCTTGCCAAAAGTCCTGTGGGCTTACTGAACGACATCTAAGTCGAGTACCGGGGCGACCCCGTTTTCTCTAGTCTATGTAATAGAAGCCTTAATCACTATTGAGGTAGGGGAACCATGCCTCGGGTTCCAATTTGCTATAGAAATATCAAATGGCGAGGCCATGACCACTATCCTGGGATTATTAGACTAAAGGCGGGAAGCCGCCCTAGTCCGGTTGGTCGCGCAGAAGCAGCAAGTGGGGAGGTACTACAACTAAAGAGCTAACCTTTGACATTTTCAGGTCGGGGACTTGGTGTTAAGGAAGGCAACGCTACACATCAGTAACCTAAACAACCGGAAGCTGGGACAAAATTGGGAAGGACCATATAGAGTTCCCAGAATAACAAGGAAAGGGTCGTATAAACTCGAGTCGGGAAATAGTGTACAACTACCGAACTATTGGATTGTGGCACACTTAAAGCGGTACTACTGTTAAGTTCTGAGCTCAATTCCGTTTTTAATTTCGTTATAATTCGGGCTAACCCATGCGGATTCTCGGCTGAGGGCAAATGTGACTATTACGTCTGAAAGCATATATTTTACTCTTTTTCCCTTGAATCGGTTTTTTCCCGAAGTGGATTTTACGGCAAGGTTTTAATAAAGCAACAGTAAAACGTGTTAACTTATTTTCGAAGGCCGGCCTAAAGCTAGACTTGCTGATCATCTGCACCAAACCAATAATTTTCGAACCCTCACAAGTTCGGCCTCAACTACTGGGGCCATTACCCCCTTGGTTAAGATCTTGATATTTAAAAGGTGCTATCAGCTAATATTAGAAGCCGAGGCTTGGCAGTTAGGATTCATTATAATGGTGTCAAACGAACCGTACCCTTGTAGCCCACTCTAGCCACGGCACAAGGTTTATGCGCCTTCGGTTATGTACTCTACATGCAGAACAATGAAAGAAATCTTTGCTTTCTTTATACTATATCACTATGCATTTCGCTCTATCGATGAATCACAATGGATCCTAAATCCTAAAGCCCACGGGCTACCCCGCCTCGGAGACTGTCGTCCGATAAAAAATCGGATGGCCCGGGCTATCGAATCCCAGAGCACCAAGCCTATTAGGTATGGCCTAAACATGAAATGCTACGGCGAACCTAAAACATCTCAGAGATGTCCGAAGTCCATACTCAGAAAGTAAGGCCTTTACGAATGATTTAAACCTATTAAAGGGTTACCCTCGGCAAAACACCGTCGTATGTGACTAAAAAACTCAAGTATCTTAAAGGCCTTCATTTTTTATCGAAATTTCAAATCTACGAACAATTCGAAGTTACAATCAAAACCAAGCTTCATTCGAACTCCCGGAGAATGGATCCTCCAGATTACGTCTAATTCTATGCTAAGGCATTAAGGACAATCCACAAATAAAAAATCGCTAATATATGTCAAAAAGTAAAAGACACGGTGTTTCCAAAGGAAAACTCTTATATATATTTCGAAAGTTATATACAAAGGCACGATAAAACGGCCTCAAAATAAAAAGAAAAGAAATTGTACAAAAGGGAAAAAAAGGAGCTAAATAATCTCCGCCTAATCTTTACCGGAATCTTCGGGACATTCGGGCTCATAAAGTTCTTTTTCCTCGGCCTCAAGCCTCTTGGCCTCTTCAATTTTGGCCGACATATCATCCCCGGGCATGAATCTCCTCGAGGGTCTCCCTCTGGGACAACCGCTTTACATACTCGTCATTCGCTCTTAAACAGGTCTTGGTTCTCTCCATGTCGGTTTTATACCGGGCCAGCATTTCTTTTACCTCGAAGGAATCAATCGAGGTGCCTCTAATTTGGACTTCAGCGCAGTATATCCCTGGCCGAGGTTGTCCCGTTCTGAGATGGCTGAATCCAGTTGTGTCCGGAGTTCGTCATTTTGCCGAGACCACTTGCCGACCTTATCCTTTGCCACCCAGAGCTGGTCCTTGACCAATGTCAACTCCTCTTTCATAG
This sequence comes from Nicotiana obtusifolia, assembly GCA_002018475.1. Taxonomy (NCBI): domain Eukaryota; kingdom Viridiplantae; phylum Streptophyta; class Magnoliopsida; order Solanales; family Solanaceae; genus Nicotiana; species Nicotiana obtusifolia. Next base: position 96,175 of record MCJB01005180.1, read on the forward strand.
CCTCTTTTTCTGAGGCTAGGAGGTCCATCCTAATCCTCAATGTCTTAGCTGAAACTTTAAGCTCATTCATCCCGGCCCAAAGCTGGTCCATCGGGTCTATCTTCTCTTGGACCTGCGAGGTTGCCTTGTTAGTCACTATGCGTAACCTCTAATTTTTAACTTCAAAAATCCTTAGCTTCTCAACCAATTCGGCATGCTCCATTTTGACAGACAAAGCCTCTTTTTGAGCCTTCTCGAGCTTAGCTCAAAGAATAGGGAGATCCTTTAGGGCCTCACCCTTTTGCTCACTGCGAACACATGTCCTTTAGCAGAACATGCTCCTTGAACTCGAACTCGAGCTGGCTGACTTCCATCCAAGACCAATGGAAGCTTTCATGATGGAGCACCGAAGCCTAAAAGACTAAACGATAGTATGATAAAGCCATGTTAAAGTTAAATAAAATGCACAAAGGGCACAAGGAAGGGGAAACTTACCTCATTCAGTCTCTGCTGTGCTTCATTGAAAAAGGCTTAAAGTATTCACTTCGTTCACCTTTGCATGGTCCTCTTCAGTCACTAGGTGGCGGAGATAGCTAGCCATGACCATCGGAGCGGATAGCACCTGCGTGTCCGCCGTGATAGTAAACACAACCGTTCTTGTACGGTCAAGGTCCACTCTCGGTGTAGGAAATTGCCGTACCAGATTTGGGCTTGATCTCGGCTCGCTGCCCCCTACGATGGGTCCTTTTTCGAGATCTCCAAGTGTCCAAACCCGAAATAATCCTCCAGCGCCCATGTCCTTGCCGTCAAAAAACATATTGAGAGCCTTGTCTGTGCCTTTTGTCGTATCATTTGACTTCTCCTTATCAACCCGAGCCTCGTCGAACAAGGACTCTATGTGAGACGGGTGACTCCGTGATGTCAATGACACCGACTTTTTCCTTCGGGGCAGGGACAGTTTCTCGGGAGGTCGTAGCCTCGAATTTTCCTTCTAGCTCCTGAGCTAAAGATGGATCGGCCTCTAGGCCACCTTCCCTAGTTGCTGCACATTCTTCTTCATCAATGGTTGACCCATGAGGGACGAACTCTAGTTCATCGTCTTCAGGGTAATCCCTGAGCCGATAGAGGGAGTCAGGGTCCGATACCATGGATTTGGTATTCTTCTTGGTACTTTTTCGAGCAAGGAGAGTTATCCTCTTTTTCTTGACCTCGGCATTCGGGGAGCCGAAAGATATCTTCTTGTTCTTCTTTTTCTTCTTTTTTTCCTCCTGTGCATCAAATCTAGGCTGTCCCGAAGCGGAGGGTTTAGCGACTAAGGATTGAACCTCGTCCTCTTCCAACGGCCAAATCACAGTGGTCTTGGGCAAACCTACAAAGGAAATAAAACTTAGTAGAAATAAGAGGTTAGTATGAAGGTTAACTCATTCGTTGGTAGCACACACCGTGTGAATGGGCCTCCCACATGCCCTTTGAAAAATTGCACCATTCGCGCTCAAATTATGACATTTGTTTGTAGATCCCGTCGATCCACTCCTTCAACCGAGGGATTACATTGGGAACTCGGCCTACTGCAACACGATGATGGGAGAAGGAAATTAGAAAAAGAGCAAAAGAAATTCCAAAGACTCGGGAAGGAAAGAAACTTACGGGCTAAGTTCTATATTTTAGGGAACGGTAAAATTCAGGGGGGAATAAGGTCTTCGATTTTCACCCGAACAAAACTCCCATGCCAGACTCGGTCCCGATCTTCATTGGTGCTCGAGAATGAAGCATTACTTTCTTGATGGATGAGCTTGATCAAATCCCCTCGGAAAACTCGAGGAATATAGAGGTGAAGCAGGTGGTTGATGGTAAACCGAGGTGCTTCGGTGTTGTTTATGAAGTGGTGGAGGAGGATTACGATCCTCCACAAGGACAGGTGAACCTGCCCAAGGAAGACTTAGTACCGTTTTTAGAAGCTAAGGATAATAGGGTCCACCGGGGCAAGCGTGAAGGGGTAAATGTAAACATTTAGATATCCCTCCACGTGAGTGGTAATGTCCTCATCGGGACTGGGGACGACCACTTCCTTGCCCTCCCAGTTGAGGCACAGATTTTGAAATTTTTGCCATCGGATTCTGGAAAATATGAAGATTTGAATGTGAGGATGAAGATTTGAAGGTGAGCATAAGGATGAAGGTATAAAGGTCATATTTGAAGATTTCAAGGAAAAGTATGATAATTTGGAGATGAAAATATAAAGATATGGAAAACAATGTAAGAAGGTTTGAAGGGGATAGGAAGTAAAGAATTCGAGGGTAAATCAAGGAACTCTAGAATCGGAAAGTAAAAAAGTGAAAAAGGGATCAAATCTTTTATAGAGAAAGGGTAATCAATGCATGACGTTTCGCATTCGGGGACGATCAACCGGCCGCTGACACGTGTCTAAAGTCAAAATGACGCGACTTATGGGATGTTTCGCTGACTCGTTATAGCGTACAGAAGAAGGAACCAGGGTTATATCGCTTCCTGTCGCTTAGATAAATATAATATCCAGGAAACGAGAGGACTATCTATGTACAAGTAAAATTGGGGTCCGAGCTTTCCCTGATTTCCCAATGAGGTAACAAAGTAGAAGTACGGCTCGATGTGATTATAATCAAGGCCCAAGAACCCCTCGTATCGAAACCCGTACGGACTGAACGACGTACCCAAGATCAAGCACGGTGAAATAGCGGACCTATACCGAGTATAGCTTCAGGACCACGGGAAACGTAGAGACAGATTATGCATGAGGAGTAGGGGGCTGTAATGTTCGGGTCAACCGGATATTACGGCGTGAATCCCGCTAATATTCACTGGGGGTCGACATTTACAGGAAAAAGAAGATTTTTTTACCTTATTTAGACTTGTACAAGGACTGAAATTCCCCTACTATATATAGGAAAAGGTTTCTTTTATTTTGACACACTGTGACACGCTAATCAATGTAGTAAAATTTTTCTTTTGTCCTCTAGCTATTACTCAAAGTGTTCTTTATTTGTTCTCTTCTTTATTCGTGACCGAGCTTGTACCAAAGATCCAATCAAGGACGATTCTGTTGTTTGACCTAAGATTAGACTTGGTCATCACATTGCGATTGGTATCATTTCTTTTGTCTTTAACCTATTTACCTGTTATTTTTAATTATTCGTATTTAATCATGCATATCCTTTAAACCGCGTACATATTTAATTATTACTCATTTTTTAGGTAAATAAAATCAATGTCTCTGAAACGCATAATACATACTTTATTTTGGGACAAGAAATTTCCTTACTCAAAAATTAAAGGGTCAACTCTCTTCACTACCATTGCATATCAAAGAAGATCTAGAAAATAAGAGACAAAGTAAATGGAAATAGGCAACAAAATTAGTACACCTACAGGGGCGGCTCAATTGTAATTATGGCCTAAAGCTAAAGCTTAATGTAAGGCCTAAGTTTTTCTTAAAAAATGGTAATATATATTTATATTTGAGGTGTATTCTTCTAACTTTTAGAGATGCAAAGTTGTTAATCATTTTTTTTATAATCGATTTCTTTCGATAATCCTCTTTTAATTGATAATATAGCCAACTCATTTAATTTTAGTTGATCTAAGCTAATATTTTATCCATTTAATTTTGAAAAACTTCTTTCAACTATGACAATGATATGGGAATTGTTAACACTATTCAATAAGCATTATAAGCATTTGGAAAAGAATCAAGCCCTCTTATGTGATTGGGTATATAGTATCTTCTACTTGTGCTAGTTTCCTTGTCAAATCAATTTTGATTCGCACCTTATAAAAACTATTTGTAGTGCCATTTTTTAATAAGTCAAACGGATATTTTATTTACATGTGTAAAAGAAAATTCTTTCCTTTAATATGAAAAAGTCTACTTTTGCACCAAAAGTGATAAATTTTAATTCTTTTAAATACCTATAAACCTATCTATACTATATTAAAAGCACGAATGCCCTTAACGAAATGTTTTTCGCTATTTTTACCGTTTAAAATTAGATTTCATACTAGACAATTAGTCATTTAATTATTTTTCTAATATTTAATAATAGACATTTTATTATTTTCATAATATTTAGGACTTCAAAATCAACTAAATTTAAAATATTATATTCTTCCTTTTTAAAATATATAATATCACAAATTTGTAAACGAAAAAAATAACTAACAATCATTTCCTCTTAGTTTTAGGAGTCGATTTCGTTTCTCTCAACTAAATTTGTGACTTAAACATTTGTCATCATGATTCCAAATAATTGGATAGTTATGTTACGGTGTAACGATCCAACCGGTATTTTTGAGCTTTAGCATTTCATTCGATGGTTTCAGACTTTGAGTAGCTTCATATTAGGTATTATGACTTACGTGTATATGGTTTCGGTTTTCAAGCGGTTCGAGATTGATTTGGAAGAATGAATCTCGTTTTAGAAGTATTAAGTTGAAAGAGTTGACCAAGGATTGACTTTTGGGTAAACGGACTCGAAATCAGGTTATGATTATTCCAACAGGTTCGTATGATGATTTTGGATATGTACGGATTTGGTTTTGGAGGTTCCTAGAAGAATTTAACACTATTTGTCGAAAGTTAGCAATTTGAAGAACTTAAGAGTTATCACGACCCTAATTTCCCTTTGTAGGATGTCGTGATGTCACCTAGTCTCTACGACTAGGTAGGCCTAACAGTTAATAATAACTTGACATAAATCATTAAAAAAATACTAAAACAAGGCTGAATAACTGATATAAACTCCTGAAATGGAATATCAACAAATACTTTCCCAAAATCGGGTGAATTGAGTCATAAGCTCTACACAGTAAAATTAGAATATTTACTATACCACTGTCTGAAAGAAAATACAATACGATGTAATGATAGGGAAGGTGACCTCGAGGCCTGCAAACATAGAGCAGGTATACCTTGAAGTTTCAAAAAGTAGCTACTCTATCAACTCTAGCGTCTGGCACGGGCAGACGTACCTGAATCTGCACAAAAAGATGGGCAGAAGTGTAACATGTGTCACGAACCAGGTCTCAACATGTCGTGATGGCGCATATCATAGTACTAGGCAAGCCGACAATCAAAAATTAACCACGCATTTTAAGTTAAAAACCCGATGTAGTAAGTTTTAACAGTGAAAAGTCTCACAAATACCCGATAAGAACAACTGCGACTCAACTACAAAATCTCCCAAAATCTGGGTATCACCAAGTACATGAGCTACTAAATGTCAACACAGTCAAAACTTTTAATACATTTGTTTGGAAATATAGAACAATGCTAAATAAATTAAAAAGAAAGAGAGTCGAGGTATGCGAACGCCATAGCAGCTACTTCAATAGTGTCCCAGCAGGTACTGCTTCAAGTCTAGCAACCACCGGATCTAGATGTACCTGGATCTGCACGTGAAGTGCAGAGTGTAGTATGAGTACAATCGACCCACTGTACTTAATAAGTAATATGACTAATCTTGGGCTGAAAATAATGACAAGCTCAGGAAGGTATAGTCCAAATCTAGATAATAACAGTAGAAATATAAAAGGATGTGACGACCCGGTAAATCGTCTCGTGGGTTACTGCTCCGTCTTCCCCAATATCTGTATCATTATGCCTCGTTATCAGTGTCTTAGGTAATTTAGTTGAGTAAGTTGCATTCGAAGTGAAATCTGTAAGAAATGAGACACTTAGTCTTTTTCAAGGAGGCATAAAGTTATAAAAGTCCACTATATGTTGACTTATGAGTTAGAAGGTTCCGATGTAAATTCCGATGATTCGGTTAGCTTCGGGAGAGGATTTATGACTTAGGAGACTGATCGGAAATAGTTTTGGAGGTCCCGAGTAGAATTAGGCTTGAATTAGTGAAGTTAGAATTTTAGCGATTTCCGGTTGATAGGTGAGATTTTGATCCGAGGGTCGAAATGGAATTCTGAAAGTTGCTGTAGCTTCGATATGTGATTTATGACTTGTGTGCAAAATTTCAGGTCATTCCGACGTGGTTTGGTCGGGTTTAGATCGAAAGAGCGATTTAGAAGATTTTGAGATCCTTACGCTTGAATCCGATGCGAATTTGATCTTATGATGTTGATTTGAACGTTCCGAAGGTTGGAACAAGTTTGATTAATATTATGGGACAAGTTGACGTGTTTGGTTGAAGTCCCGAGGGCCTCAAATGGATTTTGGATGGTTGATGGAGCTTAACTTTGGCGTTTCGAGAATGTGCCGATGACGTATCTTCAAGGATAAGTGGTATAATATTATGTGAATGAACTCAAAATTCAGTTTTCATTGAATCATTATATCCATATCGAAATTTCGGAGCCATAGCAAAAAGAATCGTCCAATTCGGACATCGTATGAGAAAGTTATGCCTATTTTCGCGACGAGGAAAAAATCTGCCGAAATGTGAGATCCGCGATCGCGGATCAACAAATGCGAACCGCGGAATGGACCTTGAGGTCGCAAACTGAGGCAGAAAGGGTCTATAAGCGGGGGTTTTGGCCATTTTGGCCATTTTAACATATTTGGGGCTAGGGAGGTCGGATTGCGGCGATTTTTGAGGCAATTTTCAAGGAAAACATCGGGGTAAGTGTTCTTTATCATAAATCCTTCATAGATAATGATTCTATACTCATTTACATCATAAATCCATGAATCTATGGAAGAAAAATCAGATTTTTCTTCCAAATTTTCCAAGAACAAAAATTAAGATTTGAAAGCCAATCCGATGTCGGAATTCGACAAATTTTATATGGTTGAATTCGTATCGGAATGGGTTATCACATTTTGTGGGTTTTGTACGATTACGAGAAGTGGGCCCCATTGGCAATTTTGAGTTAAATTTCTTATTTTTATCCGGAAAATTTATAAATTCATATGGAATTAGTTTCTACTATGTGTATTGAGTGTATTAAATTATTTGTGACTAGATTTGAAGCCTTCGGACGCAAAGTTTCAAGGCAAAGGTTTGTCGGAACCTTGAATTCAGTTGCAAGGCGAGGTAAGTGTCCGTTCTAACCTTAGCTTGAGGGATTAGAAGTCGTGTTCTATTTGTTAAATTGTTACTTTAAGTACGACGTATAGGCATGGTGACGAGTGCCTCTACGTTGGTGTCAAGCATGACCGTGGGTCATGTATGGATGATTGTATTGATGTTATTGTTCTCTTGTTGAGTAATTATGATATTGTTTTGTTTCCTTACTGAAATTCTTGTGATTTGTGTGATGACTATTGAAATGGGAGCGGGTGGTACGCCTACCACAAATTTAAGGAAATGGGGTCGAGTTGCACGCCTGCAACATGGACATAATGAAATGGGGTCGGGTGGTACGCCTACCATAAATTTAAGGAAATGGGGTCGAGTTGCACGCCTGCAACAGGATTTTAAGGAAATGGGGTCGAGTTGCACGCCTACAACAGGATATGACAGAAAGTAAAAGTTGTCTGAAATTTTCTCTTCATTTGTGTTGGAATTTAATTTGTAGTTTCTTTACTATCCATCTATGATATGTTGTTTTAACTGTTATCCCGAAGTATATTCCCCCTTTTTTTTCCCACTTAATTGGTTCATTTATTTCTATCTTTCTACTATAGATGTGTGTGTGTGTGTATATATATATGTATATATATTGGTATATAACTGCACAGGTTTATCTGGAGTCTTGTTCTAGCCTCGTCACTACCTCGCCGGGGTTAGGCCAGGCACTTACCAGCACATGGGGTCGGTTGTGCTGATACTACACTCTGCACTCTTTTGTGCAGATCCCAATACCGCAGGCTTTAGACTATAAGGAGCTTCCGGCTTCTGATTATCAGGCGACCTAAGGTAGTCCTGCAGGCGTCCGCGGACCTTGGAGTCTCCTGCTTTGTATTTTATCTGTTTCTTTTTGTAGTCCAAGAAACAACATTTTGTTATTTCTTTCAGACCCTTACTTGAAGTAAATCTTAGACAGTCTGTGAAACTGTGACACCAGATCTTGGGTAGTTTGTAAAAGAGATTTTGTTTGAAATATTCTATGCATTCGCTTGTTAAATTGTATTGTTTATTTATGGTTGGTTTCAGTTGTATTGATTTCAAATGAGAACGTGGTAAATAATTCGGTTGATTGGCTTGTCTAGCTTTCACTAGTAGGCGCCATCACGACTCCCGAGGGTGGGAAATCCGGGTCGTGACAGGTTGGTATCAGAGCTCTAGGTTACATGGGCCTCACAGTTCGCGGACAACCTTGGTAGAGTCTGAGGGATCGGTATGGAGACGTCTGTATTTATCCCCAGAGGCTACAGAGTTAGGAAAAACTTCACATTTATTCTTGATATCCTTATCGTGCGTTTTGATTATATTGAGGCTTATGCCTTTATTTCCTTCCTACTCAATCATATGCGGCGCGAAGCGCTTGTTATCAATTGGGCGTCGAAGAGTTGTAGTGGTATTACAGACGTGGTGCCAGATGCGTGTTCGGGCAGGCTATTATAGTTGTCTTGTGGAAGGATGTTTCTTATGTTCCAACTTAGTATCCGTATCTTCTATGGTGTTGAGACCGTGCACGAATTTTTACGATGTCTATGCGTTGTTGTCATACAATGTTGGTGAAATGGTAGAGTGTTCATGTATGAATGCGGCAGTGAATTACTTGAAAGGAGGATTTCTCAGTGTATGATTTGGAGGTTCAGCATTTAAATTCCAGCGAAGGAAAGGCAGTCAGACTATAGATGTTTATGTTTGGTTGATGAAGTAACAAGACTTGATATTTTAAAGCATGATGGGATTTTCAATGTGATGCGGCGTCATCGTTCTTGTTTGAACGCATTATGATTCATCGGTGATACAGTCTTCTTGGATTTTGCCTTCGGGGCATGGTGTTGTAAAATGGTGCTTGAGGGGTGGTTACTGGGGATAGCTGTAGGCAGCGGTTCGATCGAATTAGTGTCTCTAATGGGGATGGCTCGAGAAAGATGATCTTCGAAGAGGCTTAGAGTCGGTAACATTTTATTGGTTTGGGTGCTACAGAGATGGATTTCGATTTGATGCAACACGTGAGCAGCAAAGTATGAGGAATGACATGGCAGGAAGTGTTTCGTGGTGCTTGAAGTACTAGCAGGCCAACAATGAGAAGCAGAGGTTGAAAAGTTGCTTAAAGGAGATGGTTTAACCGAAATAAGAGTGACAGATTAGTATATGGATTCTGTGGTAGGATATCCGCGTACCTTGAGAAAGTGTAGAACGGCTTGGGAATCATGATGGAAGGTTATTTCGCTTACTTATTTTATTTGGAGAAATGGTGTCCTATGAAGAAAGATCGAATATGGCAGAAAGGAGTTTGTTTGAAATGAATAGGGGTGTGAAGATCTGATTATCGTTTCAGGTGCAATATGACTTGAGTTCGTAAAGTATTGTTGAACTTTCAGTTGATATCAATAGGGAAGGAGCAGACTTATACATTTGGTGGGCGAGCACGAGCTTAGGAGAATTTGCTGATTACGAGGTAGTTGTACCCAATGCAGCGTTGTTAGAAAATGTCGGTAAGGAATTCCACATGAGGGTTATCTCCTGTGAGAAAGTTAGCGGTGGCGTGATGTTGATGAAGCTTCTGCGAGGTATATTACTTGCTACCCAGTAAGAGGTCGGATGTGTGACTATGACTTATAATCCAGGATGTTCAAGAAAAGCTTAACAAAGACTTCGACAAGTCTGTCGTGTTAATGGTGTGAGATCATGGTAATTGAGAAAGTAAAAGCAGCACTTTCTAAGTGGAGTAGACAAACATTTGGCGATATTTTTAAACAGCTTGCAATCCTGGAAGATATCGTGAGAGTTAAGGAAATGCTATTTGAGGAGGAACCAACAATCCAGAATAGAATTGTTCTTCAAAAGGCACAGGCAGAACTGAAAAGATATCCAAGTATCGAGGAGCAGTTTTGGAAGCAGAAAGCTGGAATGGTATGGTTCGACGAAGGTGATAGGAATACTAGATTCTTTCACAACCATGTTAACGGGAAGAGACAAAAGCTACAGTTGAAAAGAATTCAAAATGGAGATGGATCGTGGGTAGAAAATCAGGAAGAAATAGCTGACGCAGCAGTGAAGTTTTATAAAAATCAGTTCACAACTGAGGGAGACACAGATGATTTCTCTATGCTCGAAATTCTGCCATCAGTGGTTACCACGCAACAAAATGTTGATTTGTGCAGATACCCAATGCTGGAGGAGGTGAAAGCAGCTGTATTCAAACAGAATGGAGAGAATTCCAGCGGCCCAGATGGATTCACGGGATTATTCTACCAAGTGTGCTGGGATGTGATTGGTACTGACATTCACAATATTGTGTTACATTTTTTTGGAGGAGCACCGTTGCCTAAATCCATCACTCATACTAACTTAGTGCTACTACCCAAGAAGTTGAATCCTCACACATTCTCAGAATTAAGACCCATCAGTTTGAGTAACTTTATCAACAAAGTTATCTCAAGAGTCATTCATGATAGACTGGAGAAACTCCTACCTAAATACATTTCTCAGAACCAATCGGGATTTGTTAAAGGAAGAAGTATCTTTGAGAATATTCTGCTCACACAAGAAATCGTTACAGACATTAGGATGCGAGGAAAGCCTGCTAATGTGGTAATAAAACTTGATATGGCAAAGGCATATGATAGGGTATCTCGGAAGTATTTGATGCACGTACTAAGAAGGATGGGTTTCGCTGAACACTTCATTACAATGATTTGGAATTTGCTGGCCAACAACTGGTACTCAGTGCTCGTCAATGGAAAATCAGCAGGTTTCTTTAAATCTTCAAGAGGAGTGAAGCAAGGAGACCCTCTATCTCCTGCTCTGTTCATTCTGTCATCCGAAGTATTGTCTAGATCATTGAACAAATTGTTTGATGACAGATCGTATATCGGATTTGGGATGCCTAAATGGTCTGCCCCTTTGAATCATTTGTCATACGCCGACGACACAATCATCTTTGCTTCTACACACCCTCCATCACTGAGAAAAGTAATGTCAGTACTAGCAGGATATGAGGATGTGTCGGGCCAGTTAATTAACAAATCGAAGAGCTCTTTCTTTATGCACGCAAAAGCAGCACATTTTTTGTTCCGATCTGTTGAGGAGATCACAGGTTTTAACAGAGGACAATTTCCTCTAACTTACCTGGGTTGCCCTATTTTCTACACAAGAAGAAGAAAGGAATTCTACCAACATCTCATCAAAAATGTGAAGAATAAATTACATGCTTGGAAAGGGAAATTGCTATCCTTCGGAGGAAAGGCCACATTGATTAATAGCGTACTACAAAGTATGCCAGTGTACATGCTGTCAGTGCTCGATCCGCCAAGAAATATACTAGATCATCTTCATAAAATATTTGCCAGGTTCT
>MCJB01005191.1:7071-156311 GCA_002018475.1 Nicotiana obtusifolia
ACAATGGGCAGTAAATTATTCTATGGTCTTGATATTGTGCCTCTTGATGAAGCCATGTTGGCAGAGAATTGATTTAGCTGCACATGCTAAATGGTTGATTCTTGGGCTTCTCCTTGGCATCCCAAATCCTTTGAAGCTGGTGTTTTGCTGCAATGCATTTAGCCCTCTTGAGAGTGCTTCTGCAGCAATGATGAAGAGAGTAAGGGACAGAGGGTCTCCTTGCTTGACCCCTCTTGTTGATTTGAAGAAACCACTTGGTTGGCCATTGATGAGAATTGAATACCAGTTGTTGCCTAAGATGTCCATGATCATGCCTATGAAAGTTTCATCAAATCCCATTTTTCTGAGGACCTTTGCTATGTATAACCAGGATATTCTGTCAAAAGCTTTGGTCATGTCTAGCTTGATGACCACATTTGGTCTTGCCTTTATTCTTTTTCCGATCTCAGTGATGATTTCTTGTGCCAGAATAACATTTTCCACAATTGTTCTGCCTCTCACAAAGCCAGCTTGCTCATGTGATATTAGAGAAGGGAGGATGGGCACCAACCTTTCATGGATGATTCTTGAGAAGACCTTGTTGATGAAGTTACTCAGGCTTATTGGCCTTAGGTCTGAGAATGTTTGGACCTCCTTTTTCTTTGGAATAAGTATCAGATTTGTGTGTGTTATGCTTTTGGGGAGTGATCTGCCTGAGAAAAAAGCTGTGATCATGTTTTGGATGTCCTCCCCAATTATTTCCCAGCATGATTGATAGAAGGCACCTGTGAAACCATCGGGTCCCCCTGCACTGTCTTTGTTTAGGCTAAAGACTGCTGCTTTTGTTTCTTCTATTGTGGGTATTCTCTTGAGGTCAGCATTCTGTTGTGGGCTTATTGTCTGCTGAATGCTTTCAAGGATTCTGAAGTCTGTGGGTGTGCTTTGTTCAGTGAATTGATCCTTGTAATAGGAGATGGCTTCTTCCACTATTTGCTCCTGTTCTTCCAGCCAAATGCCATCATTGTTTTTAATTCTTTTGAGCTGTAGCCTTCTCCTTCTTCCATTGACTTGAGTGTGGAAGAATTTTGTGTTTCTGTCTCCATCCTTGAACCAGGACATCCCTGATTTTTGTTTCCAAAACTGTTCCTCTATTGCTAGTTGTCTCACCAGTTGTGCTTGTATCCTTTGCAGCCTCTCCCTGTTTTGGGCAGTAGGTCTTTCCTCAAATTGCTTTTCATGTACTAACACAATTCCATGCTTGCTATAGTATGGAAAATATCTCCAAAAGTTGCCTTGCTCCAAGTGGTTAGGGCTTTCTTTAGCTTTTTTAGTTTGTAGCTAAAGATGATGAAAGGGTCTCCATGGAAGTCTGCTTGCCAGTTTTCTTTGACCACTGCTTGGAATGTTTCTTGCTTGGTCTAGAAATTTAAGAATTTGAAAGGTTTTTTAATCCTTATTGGCTCTTGATCAAAGTGAATCAGCATTGGACTATGATCTGATCCAATCTTGGATAGATGAGTGACCTCAACTGTTGGGAAAGCTTGTTGTAGTAGTTGGTTAGCTAGACATCTGTCTAGCCTTTTGAAGATGCATTCCTCATCTGCTCTCCCATTCCACCAAGTATAGATACTTCCTTTGAATCCCAGGTCTGTTAGGCAGCTGATGTTTATACAGTGATTGAAGTAATCTACTTCGTTGAAAGGGACTGGAAGGCCTCCATATTTCTCTTCTTGATCGCTTATGACATTGAAATCTCCTCCAACTAACCATGGGCTAGTGATTGTTTGGGACAGATCATATATTGAATCCCACAGCTCAAGTCTTTCTTCTGGAGTGCACTTTGCATAGACAAGGGTGAGGATTAAAGTTTCTTTTGTCCCTGAATGTATCAACTGCAGTGTGAGGTCTTGTACTGTGTCTGTGAGCACTGTGACATTGTAATCATCATCTAAGAAGACCCATATCTTGTTTGACACGTTTGCAATTGCTTGAGTTTTGCCAATCTTTCTCCTGTATTGCTCAAGTTTCTTGAGTTGTTGTTTTGGTTCCATGATGCCAATGAATTCAAATTGGTGCTTGTTGTTGAGTGTGATCAGTCTTTCAAAAGCTTGCATTGTTTTAACTGATCGTATGTTCCAGATGATTGCTTTCATTGTTTTTTGTTCAAATGGGCTGGTGCTCTTTTGGCAAGTATTAACTTTGAGGCTGAGCCACTGCTGCTTTTTGATTGCTTTCTTGAATGGTTTCCTTTTCCAGTTATCTTATTTGCTTGGACCGATGATATGTCCCCTTGCCTTGCTACATTTCTGAAGTTCTGTGTGCTGTCTTCATCATCCAGGTCCTTCCCCTTTGCCTCTGTTAATGTATTCATGGTTTTGGCTGGTGTTGAAATACCTCTGGGCTTGAAAATTGCCTGTAGTTGAGCTCTTAATGATCCTGACTTTATGAATAAGTTCTGCCCTGTGATTGACAATTGTTGGCTCTTCTGGTATTGTTGTTTTTCTTTTTCTTCAATATCTTCCTCCTCACTTTGGATTCCCTCTGGAAGTTCCCCTTCTTCTGAACCTTCTTCTCATTGATCAGCCCATAACTTCCCTGTGATTTGTTGTATTTGTCCTCCTGTTTCTGGTTCTGTTTGTTTGTTTCCTACTGTCTTACCCCTGATCTGTGCACTTTGGTCATTGCTTATATTTACAAGGTTGTTGTCGTAGCTTTCCTGAACCCATTGAGATGTGGATTGATTTGCCTTTTGTTCTGTGCTAAATGAGTTATCGGATACTTCTTTTGTTAGTTCTTTTCCTGCTGTTTCTTTGGCTGCATTGGCATCATTGTTAACTCTTGGTTCCATTTCCTTGCTGACTTCTGCTGATTCAACTTGTGTTGTTGCTACTTTCAGCATGTCTTGATTGGCTGGTTGTGCTGTTGTTCCCTCTGAATGATTGTGATGATATCCCTTGTTGTTGGTGTTCTCTTTTTGGTGATCCTTTTCTTTATCTATGCTTGTGAGTGTTTGGTCTGACCTTGCCACTGGAGTTGATTGGCTTGTTGTTATTTCTGTTATCTCCTTTACTGCATTGAATTGGTTTCCTTTGCTATTGTTGGCATCCATAGCCTCTTGTTTTTCCTCCAACTGTGCACTTGCTGAGAATTGTTCTGAGCTTGCTATCCTGCTGCTGTCTTTAGATTTCTGAGACTCTAAGGCTGGGCCTGGTGATTCCAAAACTTGCTTACCATCCATATGATCCTCTTCATTTCTATCATTTTCGATATTGTCCAGATTCAGGGCATCAAATTTGTTTGCCACTTTAACTTTCTGAGTGTTCTCATTATCTGATGGTTGTTGCATCCCATTGAGTTTTACTTTATTTTGCGAGCGATTTTCTTTGACCTCTTTCCATTGAGGGCCTGCTTTGCCTACAACTTTGCCACTTGATAGTATCATTATTGGTGTTGTTTCCTGCTTTTGCTGATTTCCTGTGTCCACTGCTTTGCCTTTGGCTATCCTATTTGCTGTTACTTTGTGCTGTGCAGTTGTATTCGTGTCTAGAGTTTCAGGATGCAGCTTCCAACACTCTATCATGTCATGCCCTTGTATCTTGCATTCCTTGCAGTATTTGGGAAGATAGTCGTATTGTATCTTAACCCATTCTGTTCTTGCCTCCCCTGTTGCTTCATTTTCTATATCTAATCTGACTTGTTTGGGCAATTCTGCCAGAAGATCCAGCAGCACCTTTACCCTTGCACAACTGGGCCTCGTCTTGTTTATTGTTTCTAGGTCGAGGTGAACTGGTTTCCCAATAGCTGAGGCTAATGAGAACAGACATTCTTTAACAAAGAATGTGGGTAACAGATGTGGGAACGAAATCCACGCCATTGCCATTGGGGTCTCTTCGCCCATTTTGAATTTTGTATCATATATTTGCTGCCTCATCTGGTATTCGTACCCGTCCTTTGCTTTCAAGTAGTAAGTGCTTTTGGAGGTTATTTTGATGAAGTCCTCCCACAGCGATAGTCTGATAAGGACGAGTTTGTCCCTGAAGAAACCAATGTTGCTCTCTCCTTTGATTCCACACTGTGTTGGGATGATTCTCCGCAATTCCTGTATGTCTGGCCAACCATAGGAGAATTTGCCTAGTACCGCATATTGAAGTCCCTCGATGATATTCATGCGCGACACCTCTGATTCTGTGTATTTGACGATTGGTTGTCCATGCATGTATGTTGGTCTTCTGAAAGGGATGGGTTCGATTTTTGGGTTAGGGTTTGTGGAAATTGCACAATTTAGGGTTGTTGGTTTTAGGATTTTGGTGTAATCTAGGGGTTGGGATGTGGTTATCATTGTGTTTGGGGGTGGGTGATTGCTAGTCGAGGGCTGGCCAGCCGGATTATCACCGGCCGACGACGCCATTAGCGTCTGAGTGGACCTTCGATGAAGACGAAGGGATTTTCGTCACTTTCTCGCCAGTCCCTCTCATTTTGGGAATATCTATTAACTTTAAGCCATTTTCCGGGTTCTTGGTCCCTTTTACGTAAACTACCTTTTGGCATAATTAAATGTACGTATTTTACGGGTTGTAACACTCTCCCCCCCCTTAGGAACATTCGTCCCCGAATGTCTGGATCTATGAAAGGTAATATTACTGGGGGAGGGGTTTTAGCTTTTATAGGCTTCGTTCGGATGCCACAATCCCAGCATTAAATGAAAGGTAATTATGAGCTTCCGATTTACCTCATGGAAACGTTTCTCCCTCCAATGCGTTCTGCATTCCCTTGGCATTTTCACTATCATCCACCTTCCGGAACAGGTACGGGTATTTAGTTTTCATCTCTTCCTCTGCTTCCCATGTCATCTCTTCCATATTTCGGTTCCTCCACAACACCTTGACCGAGGCCACATCTTTTGACCTAAGCTTGCGGACCTGTCGGTCCACTATAGCCACTGGTACCTCTTCGTAGGTTAGGTCCTCTGTGATCAGTATATCTTGGAGGGGAATGACCCGAGAAGGGTCTCCGATACACTTCCTCAACATGGACNTGGTTCTGTTTGTTTGTTTCCTACTGTCTTACCCCTGATCTGTGCACTTTGGTCATTGCTTATATTTACAAGGTTGTTGTCGAAGCTTTCCTGAACCCATTGAGATGTGGATTGATTTGCCTTTTGTTCTGTGCTAAATGAGTTATCGGATACTTCTTTTGTTAGTTCTTTTCCTGCTGTTTCTTTGGCTGCATTGGCATCATTGTTAACTCTTAGTTCCATTTCCTTGCTGACTTCTGCTGATTCAACTTGTGTTGTTGCTACTTTCAGCATGTCTTGATTGGCTGGTTGTGCTGTTGTTCCCTCTGAATGATTGTGATGATATCCCTTGTTGTTGGTGTTCTCTTTTTGGTGATCCTTTTCTTTATCTATGCTTGTGAGTGTTTGGTCTGACCTTGCCACTGGAGTTGATTGGCTTGCTGTTATTTCTGTTATCTCCTTTACTGCGTTGAATTGGTTTCCTTTGCTATTGTTGGCATCCATAGCCTCTTGTTTTTCCTCCAACTGTGCACTTGCTGAGAATTGTTCTGAACTTGCTATCCTGCTGCTGTCTTTAGATTTCTGAGACTCTAAGGCTGGGCCTGGTGATTCCAAAACTTGCTTACCATCCATATGATCCTCTTCATTTCTATTATTGTCGATATTGTCCAGATTCAGGGCATCAAATTTGTTTGCCACTTTAACTTTCTGAGTGTTCTCATTATCTGATGGTTGTTGCATCCCATTGAGTTTTACTTTATTTTGCGAGCGATTGTCTTTGACCTCTTTCCATTGAGGGCCTACTTTGCCTACAACTTTGCCACTTGATAGTATCATTATTGGTGCTGTTTCCTGCTTTTGCTGATTTCCTGTGTCCACTAAGGCCTTTGGCTATCCTATTTGCTGTTACTTTGTGCTGCGCAGTTGTATTCGTGTCTAGAGTTTCAAGATGCAGCTTCCAACACTCTATCATGTCATGCCCTTGTATCTTGCATTCCTTGCAGTATTTGGGAAGATAGTCGTATTGTATCTTAACCCATTCTATTCTGGCCTCCTCCGTTGCTTCATTTTCTATATCTAATCTGACTTGTTTGGGCAATTCTACCAGAAGATCCACCAGCACCTTTACCCTTGCACAACTGGGCCTCGTCTTGTTTATTGTTGCTAGGTCGAGGTGAACTGGTTTCCCAACAGCTGAGGCTAATGAGAACAGACATTCTTTAACAAAGAATGTGGGTAACAGATGTGGGAACGAAATCCACGCCATTGCCATTGGGGTCTCTTCGCCCATTTTGAATTTTGTATCATATATTTGCTGCCTCATCTGGTATTCGTACCCGTCCTTTGCTTTCAAGTAGTAAGTGCTTTTGGAGGTTATTTTAATGAAGTCCTCCCACAACGATAGTCTGATAAGGACGAGTTTGTCCCTGAAGAAACCAATGTTGCACTCTCCTTTGATTCCACACTGTGTTGGGATGATTCTCCGCAATTCCTGTATGTCTGGCCAACCATAGGAGAATGTGCCTAGTACCGCATATTGAAGTCCCTCGATGATATTCATGCGCGACACCTCTGATTCTGTGTATTTGACGATTGGTTGTCCATGCATGTATGTTGGTCTTCTGAAAGGGATGGGTTCGATTTTTGGGTTAGGGTTTGCGGAAATTGCACAATTTAGGGTTGTTGGTTTTAGGATTTTGGTGTAATCTAGGGGTTGGGATGTGGTTATCATTGTGTTTAGGGGTGGGTGATTGCTAGTCGAGGGCTGGCCAGCCGGATTATCACCGGCCGGCGACGCCATTAGCGTCTGAGTGGACCTTCGATGAAGACGAAGGGATTTTCGTCACTTTCTCTCTCTATCGCCAGTCCCTCTGTGTCATGAGTTGTCTATATATGTTGTTATTTTAAGAACATCTCTTGTATGTGTCTGGGTATCCTCTTTTAAGTTTCTGCACTCATTTTGTTTTAAGCAGACTTCTTGCTTGTTTTTCATGTAAAGGATACTTATACCTATGCTGTCGTACTTCTCTCTTAGAACTGCATTATCACATAAAAGAAACTGATTCTTGAAAAGCTTAACCATATAGAATCTGAAGTGTAAGGTTAATTGTGATTATCTGTGAACTTGAGGGAATTCATTGATGTTTGCTTGGCCTATTGAATATTATACTATGTTCATATGAATGTCTTGACCTTTAATAGCTTGGTGTGAATCTGAGACTGTAAACTTGAAAGGGTGAGTGATCATGTTATTGGCTTGGATTAGGATTAAGGTTGACCTGCAACCTATATAAGTATCTCGGTTGATACTCTTTAAGAATTGTGAACAAATTTGTTAATTCATAGATCTAATAGAAGTGAGGATTTAACCTGTGTGTGCATCCTTGATTGTTCTAAACATAGTTTGATGGCTGTTGAAGTACTGTAAATTCAATTAGGAACTCCTGCTAATTTGAATCAACAAGTAGGGTTAATGAAATTAACGTACATATTCTTTTTACCCCCCTTAGATCATTAGACTCAGCACTTAAGCCTGAATTAGCCTACTGGTATGTCCTTTTAAAGTATTTTGGTACATGATGAATATCCTTGTGTATTGTGAGTATTTACAGTAGCCTACACTCTCCTGTTTGGATTGTGATCTTAAAGTAAATAATGTAATCTTTGACTATTATACTTTCGTAATGGTATTCTGTATGACTTCTGTAGGATGTAAAAATACTTGAACCTGTGTGTTTACTGCTTCTACTATATTGTTTGCTACAATGAATGCCTCATTTGCAACTAAACCTGTAAGGAAGAGTGAGTGTGATTGGGTAAGGGTATTTGGGAGTAGGATCTAGTTTGTGGTTGAGATGTCCTCCTTGACTCATGCACCGCTCGGGGTCCCTAAGAACCTTGTGAATTCTGAAGTGCCAGGGATCCAAAGGGTATCTTGTCCACAAATGAGATTTTTCCCTAAGCTCTTAATCATTGACACTTTATTAATCCTTTTAGGATTAATGCCAAATGAAAAAAGGGCTTCACTGTGATTATTATTTTTGTTTATTATATGGGCCTTACATTGTCTTTACTATATCCTTAACCACAGTATTTGTTATTTCTTATTGGGCCTCTTGTAACATGCTAATTTTTCCCTTTTCTTTTGCAAATGTGATTTAACTGGGCCTGCTGATTTCTCAAGAACTCAGGACCAAGTTCCAGCCTAGAGCCCAAGTCGCTGGAGCCTGCCACTGTTGTTCGAAATCTGCTGGGCCAGCATTTCTTTCAGGCCCAAATTCCGAGTCCAGTTCCCTTTCCTTCCTCACTATTAGATGAATTGAATCTGTTATTTGTTTTCTATATGTATATGAAACTAATGATATTGATTGAATGTTTTTATTATTCCTTAATCATTTTAGGCATCTAGGCAAGCCAAGATCCATAGGTAATAAAAGGAATCACTGTTACATTATGATTAGCTATAAACTTTTGG
Organism: Nicotiana obtusifolia; assembly: GCA_002018475.1. Lineage (NCBI taxonomy): Eukaryota > Viridiplantae > Streptophyta > Magnoliopsida > Solanales > Solanaceae > Nicotiana > Nicotiana obtusifolia. The sequence goes on from MCJB01005191.1 coordinate 15,540, forward strand.
CACTTTGGTCATTTGTCTTTCATTGCACAAGATTTCATTTTTACTCACGCTAACCATTTTAATGGAGTTCTTTGAAGTTCAAAATAGATTTCAAAAGCAATCAATTCTTCTTCTAAAAGTCGGAATTGAAAGGGTGATTTCAAAGTCAGTTTTTTTTCTATAAACAAAATCAACACGGTTGGAATCAAGGACTATTAAACCTCAGCAATTTTTTCTTTAAACACATAACTGCAAATTGAAACAAATTCCCAATGGTATATTCAGAGCCCATTTTCTAATAATCTTTACTCTACTAGATTTTTGTAAGTAGCCATAAACATAGCCATATCTTACATCTTTTCAAATCTTGTAGATGTTTACATTATAAAGACATTTCCAAATATTTTCAATCATGTAGATGTAAACATTTTAAAGGGATTTTACAAATCAAACCTATATTCTCTTTTCAAAGTACATACACTATTTTCTTTCAAATGATAGACTTTAAACAAGACATAGAGTAAGACACAAACCTTTAAGCACTAACTAAGTAGAATATAGACATCTAATTCCTTAAACCTAATCTAAGTCCTATGGAACTACCTCAGGTAGATTTTAGGGGGTGCCTAACACCTTCCCCTTAGAAGAATAAGAACCCTTACCCAAATCTCACTGGTTAGCAGACTAATAGGATGATATCTAATAACTGAATAAGTACCCTAGTATACCATTAGATTTTAAGTGGCGACTCTCTTTCATCAACAACAGGGAAACCACTAATTGAATCTTGTTTTGACTCATGCAAAATAGGGTGCAACTATATGGTGACTCTGCTGGGGTACACTTAGGTTCTAACATTAGAAGACATAGACTAGATCTGGAATTTAGGGATGTTAGTTTATATACTGCTATAACTGTGCTTAAATTTTCAAATATGTGCTTACTTCTCTTATTTATTTAGCATGTACTTATTTGCCTGCTTTAATATTATTGCTGTTATCCCAACTATCTGTTATCGCTTTATATACACTGTCATCACATTCTTTTCTATCGAGTCTTGGCCGTAAACTATCACACACAATGTCAGGCGAGAGTTATCTTTTACACCCCTCCGAACCTTCTTTCAAATTCTTTAGTTTCAGAGAGCGGCCTTGTCAGGTCAACTGACATAACGTCTCGTAGTATTCAGTCCAACTCCAACAATTAGGAAATACTTTATTTTAGCAAACGTAGATCATACTGTATAAACCTTAGGTGAGTTGGTCCTTGGTATTGGATCACCATTAGGAAAGCCAACTTAATGTCAATGGGTCATGTACCAAATGATATGTCTTTTGTGGAATGACGAACCAATGCAGATGAGATGCTAAAGATCTGGAGCAAACACTTACCAAATGCCATTTTCACCTCTTTAGAATGGAAATCAACCACAACATCCCCAAAATCAATATGGTCATGGGAGCGCCACACAAGCTGAAATAATTGTAGAAAAACATTCGCCAAGATCAAAGAGATGAAATCAGAATGCACTTGGGAGCATTGACCGTCTTAATGAACATCCGGTCCGACAAAGTCCTTACCAGACTGTTGGTGGAATTTTGGGATCCAGCTAAACTGGTGTTCAAGTTCGTCGATTGTGAATTGGTGCCAACATTGGAGGAAGTCACTAGCTTCACAGAGCTGGCGTTTCCCTGGAGAAAGCCGATACTACCAGTTACCATGCTTGGTCACAGGTTCCTCGACGCTGGTGGAACACCAGCTACCAGTTACTACCAGCCGATACTGCTGCTGGAATTTTGGGATCCAGCTAAAGTGGTGTTCATGTTCGTCGATTGTGAAGTGGTGCCAACATTGGAGAAAGTCACTAGCTTCACAGAACTACCGTTTTCCTGGGAAAAGCCGATACTACCAGTTACCATGCCTGGCCACAGGTTCCTCGACGCTTTGGGTCTGACAAGCAACCAAAATCTGAGGAACATTGAAGATGGAAGGGTAAGCTTGGACCAACTGTTTGACAGGTTCGGGCATCAAGAAAGTCACAAGTGGCATAGGAGAGTTTTAATATGATCAAGTAACCTGGAAGAGTCTCCGTCCTTTGACCTTCTCTTTTGCATTATTAGGATTACTGGCCTTCCCACAAAGGAAAGGATGAATGAACATCAACTTGCTGCCGATGGTCTTGGAAACTTTTCGGGGTAATATCCAAGTCACCCTGTGCCTATGATTTGGCAGAAACACTCCGAGCACTGTTTGCATGTTCCAGAGGGTATGGCTTCTTCGCTGCAACCTGCTACTCCAGGCCATGAAGTATTTCTTTCAAAGAGAGGCCACTATCGACTATTTTGTGGGAGTTAGTAATATGATCATGAGTCACAATGAGAGAATGAGGCACTTGGTTTCATGGCACGGGAAAAAAAAGGACAGAAATGATGACAAATCTGAGTGGAGAATGGGTGAACTAGAAGCTTTCGTGGCTAAACGACAGGGCGATTCTGAGGACTCCCAGGAAATACTTCATCGAGCTAGTAGGACTTGAAGGTATTTAGCCACATACACGTCTACGGGTTCTTAGGCAGTTTGGTCTTATCCAAGATGTACACCTCTGGTTGAGGACATCTCGTTATGAAGATGACTACAAAGGGCAAATCCTAATCCCAAGGGTGTGGAGACTTCATGATGAGTAGAATGACTTAATCACGATGTCGATGGGTCAGAATTCATGGTGTTCCCCAGAATACTTCATGTGTATCAATGAGGTGGATGAGCTGGCAATACCTAGCAGAGAAGGAGTGGCCGAGCTAGAAGATGCAGCAGCAACACTACAAATATATCACGAGATTTTGCCTCATTATCTCATTACCACCGCCATGCACCGACAAGTGGTCCCAAGGTTAGTTGACCACATGCTGCCACCCCCAGAGGATGACTGCCGGGTGATTGAGTATATAAAGGTTGAAGAGGATCCTGAAGAAGAGCTTGAGTGTTACAACCCATATCCACACGTGTTAGTTCATGCCATATGTTATTTAACATAAATCCAAGAAGTAATTATCTTTGAGATGATAAGAAGTTAATCCTATTGGTCTTAAGTGATATAAGGGTGTACAAGGGTGATTAACAAGTATTAGGAGTTAAACGAATCAAGGATGTTGTAACTCATATTTTCGGGTAAACCTAGAGGTGCTTAATAAACTCAAGAGGTCTTTTTTAAGGTATTTGAATCATATAATATCCGTATCATAAGTCTTGAAGTCAAACGAGTTATGAAATAAAAGTCGACAAAAGTTGTCGCAACTTAGGTTCATAATTTTACTTAAACATTAGGTCAAATGTTTCTAAGCTTTTCTCCCAATTTACAAGGAATTACGGGGTGATATACCTACCAAATTAAATATCTATGATTCTAGTTTCCAACGCATTAAACCGTTTGTCAATACGATCTACGAGTATAGAGATAATTATATTTCCGCAGACCTGCGCAGATTGGTAGGTGACAAGTAGGTGCATCACCTACTTGCCAAAATTAGAGGACAAAATTAAAAGTCCCAAAGTCGGCCAAGAGAGGAATTTTAAGGGATTATAAACTCATTTATTTCACCAATATTTCAGACCTTCAAAACCAAATTGAACCCCTGCAACCCCTCCCCAAAAATCTCACACAAACCCTAATAGATTTTCCCTCTCTTTCAAGTTTTAATTGAGGGTGAAACCTAGAGTTTGAAGAACCAAGGAAAGGGCTGAGATATCCAACAAGTAAGGTAAGTTTACTGCTCTCTTTCATACATTTTTCTCCTGTGAATTCATGGTAATTCGTTCTATACATGTAAGAACTCACGGGACGGTGATCGGAAGCTGTGAGTTCGAGTTATTCACTTGTAACAGACTATTTTGTGGACTGTTTTGTGTTGCTGTTGGGCTGTGTGTTTTACTACTGTTTTGTGGAGTTTTGGAGGAATAAGGGTGTGTAGAAAAACCATATAGATTTAGGGTTTCGGGCTGATATTTCTTCGTAATAGTTCCGGATCGTTTGACACGACTATGGTGGCCATCGTATGTATGAAGTGATTAGCTTGTGCGTGGACTGTTTTGGGAGGCTCAATATGATTATTATTGATGTTGTTTGGGCTGTTTGATGATTTTTTTGAATTGTGTGAAGTCATATATATAGGGGAGGTGCTGTCCGTTTCATCGTAAAATAGGTTGTGGTCGGTACATAATAGTTATGACGCTTAAATGATAACGATAGTATCGTTTCTCTTATTGTAGACTAAGGAGTTGCGACAGTTGCATAGCTTGAGATTGGGGCAGTATATACAAGGTATGTGAGGCTATCCCTTTCCTTCTTTTGCACGACTCATATGGTACATGATGTAATGAACGAGCTTCCAAAAAAACTCTACTCTTAGAAGCTAGCAGTACTTACATTATTTCCCCTCTTATGGAACGATTGACGTTGATGTGGCTTCTCTTGTTCTTATGTTATCAATGTTGTTGCTACTTCCTGATTCTTATAAGGTTCATGGTGAAGAGTTAGTCCTAATAACGTGTACAGAGGATACCAACCTTACGTCACTCCAAAAGGCTTAGAACGTATTTTCATGGGTCGAGCATGCATTATATATATGTATCTATTTTACTCTACCGAGCCGCGCTATAAGTCGGCCGGGTACGGCACCTATTGTACAACCACTGATCAGTTGGGTTTCACCGAGCTCCACGTGGCCGGGTATGATTCTATCTAGCCTTATAATGGCCGGGTACGTTTTTACCGAGCCTATTACGGCCGGGTATGATATGATGATGATGATGCCCACAGAGGCGTATGTTTTAAAAGTTTATGTATATATACATACGTATCATGCATTTCATTTCAGTAGCCCTCAGAGGTACCCAGATATTACAGGTTGTATATTCTCTATCCCTGCTTACATTACTGTTCGTACTTATGGTTCCCTGCCTTACATACTCAGTACTTTATTCGTACTGACGTCCTTTTATTTGTGGACGCTGCATGTCGTGCTGCAGGTCCTGATAGACAGGCAGGTGCAGCTCCCCCACCACTGTAGGCTGTCCAGTTCAGCGGTGATTGGCGAGATCCCTTCTCCGGACTTGTCGTGGTCTGGGTATGCATTTTTGTTATAGACATTAAGGGTATGTCGGGACCCTGTTCCGGCTATGTTGCAGTACTTATGTTCCTTTAGAGGCTCATAGACAGGTGTCGGCTCATGTATAGTTTGGTATGCCTTGTTGGCTGGTTTTTGTTGTATAGTCTTTCATGGTAGCATGGTAGCTCATACCTTATATATAGTTTCTTGATTGTCTGGTCATCCCATGTTATGTATGTTCATGCCATCATATTTTATTGTTGGTTGTCTATGATCCATGTCTATCATTTATATTGATCTCGTCAGCCCTAAAAGATAATAAAGAAGGTTGATAAAATATATGTTGGTGCTCGGCAAGTATGGTCGGGTGCTAGTCATGGCCCTCCAGTTTGGGTCGTGACACTGAGTACAACAACAATGATGAGGAAGAAGAATTTGAAGAAGACCCCGAGGAGGAGCTTGAAGAAGAGTACATGGGAGATGACTCCGGGGATGATTATTAGTGGCTGGTTGATTTCCCTCTATCTTGCACCCTTTTATCTTGTACCCCATTTATTTCCCTAAGGGCAAATCTATGGGCCTATGTAACCTTGTGGATGTATGAAAATAATGTTTTAATCATCTCTCTCGCCTATTGTATTCCAAATATCATTAATGAAAAACCAAAGTTCGCTCCGGATCTAAACGTATCAAAATCTGATTGTTCGTCAAACATTCGCTACATAGACCTACTTCCGACAAAGAGAGGTCCCTGCATATTAGGAAACACGCTTATTTGAATACGTGAACTAATTGTTCTATGTGTTTATATTTTTTCAACCACTGAAACTAACTTCTACTCTTTTTCCTCTTTATTTTTCGCATTACATTATTATTATTCCCCAGAAAAGGGGTTAATTTGTGTTGATACAAAAACTTGGCTGAAACACCATACAACCTGAGATCAAAAGGGAAGATGTCTGTAACTGACGAACTGGCCGGAAATGCTCTGATAATAGCTGACAACTCGGGCCAATCTAGGGAAAAGGATGATACTCAAAATGATGAGCACGTTGCTAGGATGTCATAGGAAATGGAAACACTAAGAGAAGAAGTACAACATATTCAGGAACTGGTGCATTTGGCCATGACGACGCTTCTATAACCACCCCGTGTCCCTTCATTAGACTCCATCCTTGATCACTTCCCTTCAACCACCCGACAAGCAAACATTACCCCTACCCCAGTCACTACAAACCCCATAACCTAGGTTGTACCACCATTAATCCCTGCAAACCCACCAAATCCTCCTATACATACCCCTTATGTCCCGAATTACATCCAGGCACCACAAAACCTACGAGTCACAACTAACTGAGTTCATAGCCCTCCCCGTGACAATGTTACTTTTGCCAACAATCAGACCCAGCACATACTTGTGGCACACACCGCTACACACAAGCGGTATGTTCCACCTGTATATGCCACCTCAAAACCTACCTTCACAGCGCCCGTCATGGACAGAGTGCCATATGAGATTGATAAATATGCTGAGATGAAAAGGGAAGAAAACTACAAAGAGGAAGGGTCAGTATCAGAATAGTTGTGAGCTTTAAGAAAGCAGATGAAGAATCTCCAGGTTGCTCGAGGGAGAGAGAGCTTGGATTATGAAGACTTGTGTATACATCTTGATGTAGACATGTCCGTAGGATATAAGCCTTCAAAATCCGACATCTTTGATGGAACGAGTGATCCCTATGCACATTTGAGGGCCTACTGTGACAAGCTGGTCGGGGTAGGAAGAAATGAAAAGCTAAGGATAAAGTTCTTTATAAGCAGTTTGACGGGAGAGGCGCTCACTTGGTACACCCGCCAAGACCTCAGAAATTGGAGAGAGTGGCAAGACATGGTGTAGGACTTTATGAACCATTTCCAGTTTAATACTGAGATCACTCTAGAAAGGTTCGCTCTAATGAATTTGCAGAAGAAACCATAAGAGTCATTTCAAGAGTATGCCTGCCGCTGGAGGTCAGAGGCTACCGGAACTCAACCCTCGCTAGATGATAATGAGATAACCAGGTACTTCATCAGGGCTCAAGAGGGAATTTACTTTGAAAAAATGATGGGCATGATGGGGCAGAAGTTCCCTGAACTAGTTAAGATGGGAGACGTTTTGGAAGAAGGCATCAAATCAGGTAAGATACAGTCAATGGCCGGTTTGCAAGCTGCCAGCGAAGCAATTCAATCCGGTTTTATTAGTAGTGGGAAGAAGAAGAAGGCAGAAGTATCAGCAATTGTTCCTTACTATCAGTCCAACCCATCTCGCAGAAACTACTCTTACCCCATGAATACTCATCCTTTACACCAACTCGCCTATGCTCCAGTATACAATAGACAACCATACTATAACACCCAACCTCAAAATAACCCACCCCACGCCCATATAAATCCAAACCCACCACGACTATGTGCTCTAGTTCATACCACCACCCATCAAAATCGACCCGCCTATGCACCCCGACCATGCCCAAACTTTGAAGAAAGAAACGCCCAGAAACTACACCCCGATTGCTGACCCTAAGCCCAATTGTTTAAAAGGATGAGAAGAGCCAGATTGATATATCCAGTGGAAGGGAGAATTCCTGACCAACCTTCCAACTACTTTAATGTAACCTAGCTGTGAGCCTACCATTTGGTGTACCCTATCGAGAAATGCTTCAGGCTGAAGAATGAGATTGAGTCGCTGATCAAGAGTGGAGCCATCCAATGTACCCCGGCTCTGCCGAATGTGAATCGTAACCCACTGCCGAACCATGGAAATTAAGGAGCTAACATGATCGCTTTGGATGAAGATTATAATCTGAAGGGGACCATCATCACAATTGGAATGTCAAGGCTACAAGAGTTCCACCCCGAGAGATTTTGCTGAATACCATACAGTTGAAACCTCCAGTGATGGTCTAGTCATGCCAACAAAAGACCACCTCCGCTGTCAAGAATGAGGAGAGTTGAAAATACAAGACAGTTCCGTGGATGTACTAGTAGAAAGGAAAGGGTAAAATGATAGATTCCATAGATGCTCACGGGATGACCAAGTCAGGAAGGTGCTATGCTCTTGAGGAGATAAGCGGAGGAAATCCAAGTAGAGAACAAAATAAGAGGAGGAATATAACAGATGCCGAGGTGGCTGAGTTTTGTAGGAAGATGCCAGTTAAAGAATATTCGATGGAGGAACACTTGAACAAGACCCCTGCACACATATTGATCATGGATCTGCTGATGAGCTCCAACAGTCATAAAGATGCCCTAATAAAGGTATTAAGTGGAGTAAGTGTGCCAAGTAACACTACCAATAAGACGTTAGTAGCAACCATTGGAAAGATGGTTGAGGCAAACATGATTTCCTTTCGAAGAGATGAACTTCCTATAGAAGATGTGGATTATAACAAAGCCCTACACATCATAGTCAAGTGAGGGGATAAAGTGGCGTCTCGAGTTCTGGTTGACGGAGGATCCAAAGTGAATATTTGCCCGTTCTCTACTCTACGAGAATTGGGTATTCATTTGAGAGAGGTAAAGGAAAGCCATGTAAGAGTGAGAGCTTTCGATGGGTCATAGAAGGAAGTTGTTGGAGAGATCTGCTTAGCCCTATAGATTGGGCCAGTTGAGTTACCAATACTATTTCAAGTAATAGACATTTCTTCTTCATATAACCTGTTGCTGGGAAGGCCTTGGATACATATGGCAAAGGCAGTTTCGTCCACTCTCCATCAACGTATGAAGTTTGAGTGGGATTGTCAAGAGATTGTAATTCATGGTGAATGGAGCCGGTCAGCTTATCTAGAACATGTAGTTCCCTTCATATCAAGATTGGATGGGGTCGCCTTTCATGCGGTCGAGATCATGCAAACCATGGAGATAGAGAAGAATGAGCAAAATCTGGGTATGCAGTCGCCATACAGATCGAAGATGGCAATGAGAGAGATGATGAAGTACGGGTACTGACCAGGCACTGGGCTAGGAGCCCGGTCAACTGGGATAACTGAGCCGATTGAGCCGAAAGGGCAGAAGGGTACTGCTAGTTAAGGGTATTAACATCAAACTGGAAAGACTTACACCGGTAACTTTGGGAAGAAGGCTTTTGTGCTAGAGCGTGTTCCGGGTCCGGGTCCGCGTTAAAGCTCAACACTAGAGGATGACATTGTTGATGGAATGGGAAGATTGCTCGTGACCATGATCGAGGAATGCCGTTGATATCAAGACACCAGCCAATGGAGATGCCAAACCAAGAGAGGCTTTGTAGAATTGGACTGCCAGCCCATCTATGGTTCACCGGGAGTCTTGGTAGTGTGGAATTATAGTAATTTAGAAAAAATGCAGGGTCAATTGAGGCCTGAATGGTGCTTGTACCTTTTTGTCAATTACCTCCTTGAACGCTTAGACGTTCCCTTTTTTTATATAATAAAAGAATCACCTTTTTTGAAATTATTGCTAACTCATTTTTAGCTCTTATTTATACTTAATTTTTCTTTTCAGTAATCAAATCGATAAAAACCTGCATTTTGTGATTATGACATGTAATGAAATCCTCGAGCAAAATGATCTAGACTATGAGGAATATGACGAGAGCGTGTGCCTGATAATCTCTCGCAAGAGATCGAGCAGTTAGAAAGTCAGAAGAAGCCTAACCTTGAAGAAACAAAAGTAATGAACTTAGGAAGCGAAGAAGCTGTGAAAAAAACTCGAATCAATATCTACTTAGAGGTAGAACAGAAGGAAGCATTGGTTGCGCTCCTCCGACAATACATCAATGTGTTCACTTGGTCATATGATGACATGCCTGGATTAAGTACCGACATCGTCTCCCTTTGATTGCCCACCGATCTTGCTAGACTGCCAGTTAAACAAAAACCCAGAAAGTTCTAGCTCCTACATGGTTGGCAAACATCGTACCAGTACCAAAGAAGGATGGGAAGATCAGGATATGTGTGGACTATCAATATCTCAACAAAGCTAGTCCAGAGGATGATTTCCCTCTCTCGAACATTCATATACTTATTGACAATTGCATGAAGCACGAGTCGCAGTAATTTATGGATTGTTTCGCCGGGTACCACTAGATCCTGATGCATGAAGAGGATGCAGAGAAGATAGCGTTCGCTACACCATAGAGAGTTTATTGCTATAGTGTCATGTCATTCGACCTCAAGAACGCTGGTGCTACTTACATGAGGGCCATGGCTACCCTCTTTCTTGATATGATCCACAAAGAAATCAAGGTATATGTGGATGACATCATTATCAAATATCGGAAGAGTGCAGAGCATTTGAATGACTTGAAGAAATTCTTCGAACGTTTATTGAGGTACCGTATGAAGTTAAATCCTACAAAGTGTGCTTTCAGATTCTCCACTGGAAAACTGCTAGGTTTTATCATCAGCAGGAAAGGGATAAAGTTGGATTCTTCAAATATCAAGGCCATTCAAGACCTGCCACTGCCTAAGAGCAAGAAGGGCGTGATGAGTTTCCTTGGTAGATTAAACTATATCAGTAGGTTCATAGCCCAATCAATGGTAATCCGCGAGCCTATTTTCAAGCTGTTTAAAAAGGATGTTACTACAAAATGGACAGAAGAATGTCAAAAAGCTTTCGTAGGTTCAAAGAGTATTTGTCAAATCCACAAGTGTTAGTTCCCCTCGAACCCGGGAAACCGTTGTTGCTATACCTATTTGTTTGGGATAATGCATTTGAATGTGTGTTGAGACAACACGATAATACTGGGAGGAAGTAGTAGGCTATCTATTACCTGAGCAAGAAGTTTACACCATATGAGGCCAAATACACTTTGTTAGAGCGGACCTGATGCGCTTTCACTTGGATCTCTCAGAATTTAAGGCACTACATGTTGACATACACCATGCATCTAATATCTCGACTCGACCCTCTCAAGTACATTTTCTAGAAGCCGATGCCTACAAGAAAGTTAGCCAAATGGCAGATTCTTCTTAACGAGTTTGGTATTGTGTATGTGATGTAGAAAGATATTAAGGGACAAGCATTAGCTGACCATCTCGTAGAGAACCCAGTGGACAGGATTGCGAGCTGCTCAATACATACTTTCCGGATGAAGAAGTGTTGTTCGCAGGAGAGGACCTTGCAGAATCATACCCAAGGTAGAGAATGCTTTTCGATGGAGCAACAAACTTCAAAGGTGTAGGGATTGGGGCAGTCTTAATTTCTGAGTCAAGACATTATTACCCAGCTTCAACTAAGATATGGTTCCCTTACACCAATAATATGGCAGAGCATGAAGCATGTATCCTCAGGATTAGGATGGCAGTCGACATGAACATCAAGGAGCTTCTGGTCATAGGAGATTATGATTTATTGATACATCAAGGTCAAGGCGAATGGAGCACCAAGAATATCAAGATCATTCCGCACCTGCACTGTGTGAAAGAGCTGTGCAAGAAATTCACCAAGATTGAGTTCAAACATGTTCCTAAAATGAGTTCATTGATGCTCTTGCAACATTGTCAACGATGATCCATAATCCAAATAAGAATTACATCGACCCCATCGAGATAGAGGTTCGATGTAGACAAAGAGCCAGATGGTAAGCTGTGGTACTATGACATCAAAAGGTTCCTTGAAACAAGAGAGTATCCAGAGAATGCCACAAGTGGTCAGAAGCGAGCACTCAGAAGGCTAGAAAATCACTTTTTCCTTAACGGGGAAGTCTTGTACAGGAGGACCTCGGACTTGGGTCTGTTAAGGTGTGTAGATGCCGCTAAAGCAACTAGATTACTGGAATAAAAACACACAGGAACATGTGGGCCTCACATGAATGGTTTCACTTTGGCCAAGAAGATTTTAAGAGCTGGATACTTTTGGATGACCATGGAAAGCGATAGTATCCATTACGTGCAGAAGTGTCAACAATGCCATATTCATGGTGATTTTTTCCGTGTTCCACCTAATGAGCTGAATGTAATGGGTTCCCCTTGGCCATTTGCCGGATGGGGCATGGACATGATTGGACCTATAGAACCCACCACATCAAACAGATATTGTTTCATCCTGGTAGCCATCGACTACTTCACCAATTGGGTCGAAGCTTCTACATACAAAGCCGTTATAAAGAAGGTGGTAGCAGATTTCATCCATAACGACATAGTCTGTCGATTCGGGATCCTGGAGTCAATCATCACTAACAATGCAGCCAACCTCAATAGCAATCTCATGAGGGAGATTTGCGAGAAGTTCAGAATCGTCCATCGTAATTCCATGGCCTATAGGCTGCAAATTATGAAGCAGTCAAAGCAGCCAATAAAAATATCAAAAGGATCTTACGAACGATAGTGGGCAATCAAAGGCAGTGGCACGAGAAATTATCCTTCGCTTTATTGAGTTATCGGAATTCTATGAGAACATCCACTGGGACAACACCATACATGTTGGTATATGGTACCGAAGTTGTGATACCCGTAGAGGTCAAATACAATCTTTGAGAGTCATTCAAGAAGCCAAGTTAGATGACACAGTGTAACGACCCAACAAGTTGTTTTGAGAATTTGCATTTCATCCAGCTATTTGAAGTCTGGAGTAGCTTAATATGATGTATTATGACTTGTGTGAATTGTCAATTTTGGTTTTCAAGTAATTCAGAATTGATTTGGAAGAATGATTCTCAAGTAGGAAGGTTTGGAAATTTCATAAGTTTAACTGGGAGTTGACTTTTTAGATATCAGGTTCGGATTGTGGTTCCGAAATTGGAATAACTTCGTTATGTCATTTGGAACTTGTGTGCAAAATTTGAAGTCATTCTTAGTTGATTTGATGAGGTTCAACACGAGTTTTGGATGTTGAAAGTTCAAAAGTTCTTCAAGTTTGATTTGATGTGCAATTTGTCATTTCGATGTTGTTATGTGTGATTTGAGGTCTCGAGTGGGTCTGTATTATGTTTTGAAACTTGTTAGTATATTCCAGACCGGATTCGAGGGGCTCGGATGAGTTTCGGAGGAGGTTTAGATTGTTTTGGATCATTTTGGCTATGCAGGTGTGATAGGGGTTCTGGTGTGACCGCACCTGCGGAGCTATGGTCGCAGGTGCGGAGCCGCAGAAGTGGAAGTTGTGGCCTGGGAGCAGAGTCTGCAAATGCGGAGTTTGACCGCAAAAGCGGTAGCACAGATGCGCGAGGGAGTTCGAATTTGCGATTCAGTGGAGCCTGGGTGAGTGCCCAGGAGCGATGGTTGTGCCGCATCTGCAGATGCACAAATGCGATTCTTTATGAGATAAGTGGTTCTCGCAGAAGCATAATTGATACCGCTGAAGCGGTGGTCGCAGGTGCGACAGTGTACCCGCATATGTGGTAATTCCTGGGCAGAAGCTATATATCGAGGACTTGGCTATTTTATTCACATTTTAAGTTGGGGAGCTCGGATTTGGCCGATTTTGGAGGCAATTTTCACCACATGGATTGGGCTACGTATTTTCAACTCGGTTTTGATTATATTTAATGAATCTATCTTCGATTTTGGTATTTGGATTATGAATTTTAAAGAGAAATTGGGGGTTTTTGTCTAAACTTTCCTAAAGTAAATTTTTGAGTTTTGAACATCGATCCGGAGTTGGATTTGAGTAAAATTAGTATGGTCGGACTTGTAATTGAATGGGTTGTCAGATTTTGTAAGTTTTATCATTTGGGATTATTTCCTTGGGCATTATTTGATATTTCTGAGTTGCTTTTGGCTAGTTTCGAGCAAATCTGATCTTGATACGTGCAGGATGACATTTCTAGAGTATTATTTGGCTTGATCGGTATTGGATTTGGCTTGTTCGAGGTAAGTAATACTTCTAAACTTGGAATTGAGGGTATTTATCCCTATGAAACGTGTTGTTTTTGTTGTGTTGGGGTGACACAATGCTAGATTACGGGCGTGTGGGCGTGCAACGTGGTAAACATCAACCGTGTTGATTTTTGTATTGAGTTGCTATCCAGTCTTGTTTTATGTTCGAAATTCCTACTTGTTAGAGTAATTGAGCTATGATTCATGCTAGAAATCATGTTTAGGGTATGTGCTTATTCGATTGAGATCTAATGAGGTTATTTATCTTATTTTGAGTTATCTACTTTAACTGCTATTATATACTCAGTCATGGTTCATCATTTGCGTATCATATCTCAGTCTCTATTTATTATTCACCGTACATCACATGTTATCATTGTTTGGGTTGAGTGGTACGAGATTGTGAGCCCTTGGGACTTGAGAGATTAATGACTGAGGTAGGCCTGAGTGCCGTGTTGTGAGTGTTATTGTGGATCATGCTTCACACCGCAATAGTCCATATTGGATTTATGACAATTCTTATTATAGTGGATTAGGATGCATGCCGTAGCAGGCCATATTGGCTTTGTAACTATTCTTGTTATAGTGAATCAGGCTGCACGCCACAGCAGGCCTTATTGGCTTATCATTATTGTGGATCGGGCTACATGCTGCAGCAGGCCTTATAGGCTTTTGATTAGCACTTGGACATGATCCGCTCCTCGGAGTCTAACATAGCAGTAGTGAGCGGAGGCATGTTGATATATATACACGTTTTTTTGTGAGGGGATTATGAGACTAACACCCGTACAGTGCTGCATGATTGTGTGTGTGTGTGTGATGAAGTGGGCAATTGAGTCAGACAGCTTGCGTATGTTGAGGGTGAGATTACCTGGGAATATCATCGTGAAATCATTCTTATAACATGCATACTTGGCATGCAGGCATAAAGAAGCACTTTTTCTCATGCTAGACGGTAATGTGACATTTATGATTTGACATGTAAGCATAGAGATGCATATTCCTCATGTATGATAATTGATGATTTGGCATGCATATTGATATGTAAGCATAGAGATGTATATTCCTCATGCTAGGCGATATATGATAATTGATGACTTGGCATGCATATTGACATATAGGCATAGAGATGTACTTTTCTCATGCTAATTTATAAATGAAAAGTCTTATCTAATGTTGTAAATTGGAAAACACTATTCTCTTGATAACTCATGTTTAATTGATTTCATTGGTTTTAGACTTGGACTGTTATACTTGAAAGGCATGTCTACTTTTTCGTATATGTGAACAAGCTGAACATTTCATCTCTTGAGTTATATACCCTTACTGTCTTCACTATACTGTCATGAATTGTTATTGGTTATTGGTGTTCGAGCTCGTCACTGCTTTCAACCTAAGGTTAGGTTTGTTACTTATTGAGAATATGGGATCAGTTGTATTCATACTACACTTCTACACCTTGCGTGCAGATTTTTGAGCTGATGTTGCTGTGTATGGTGGGAGCTGGCATTGAAGATGTACCTGCATTCCGGTTATAACTGTCTCTTGTTCTTGATAGCTTTAATAAATCTGTTTATGCATATTCCGAACAGATGATGTATTTATTTTTTACCAGCTTTATAAATTCGAAGTCTTAGAAGCTCATGACTTGTACAATCAATCATTGGGATTTTAAATAGAAAGCTTAGTTATTTTATTTATTGATTTCTGTTATTCTATTTGAGTTGTGTTTTCTATCATTTGGCTTAATGAGCGGCTTGGTTTAGGTGCCATCATGACTAGCTGAATTTTGGGTCGTGACAAGTTGGTATCAGAGCTCTAGGTTCATAGGTTCTACGAGTCATGAGCAAATGTTTAGTAGAGTCTTGCAGATAGGTACGATGACGTCCATAACTATCTTGGAGAGGCTACAGTGCATCTATGATAAACTTTCCATCTTTCATTCCTTATCGTGCGACATTGATTCATCTTGAAGCGTATCTCTTTGAATTCCTTCCGCTCACTCGTATGCGTATGTGAGGGCTCGATATTAGTTTTGCGTCGACGGCTTGTGATTCCACGGATGAGATGCGAGATGTGTTTGCTATGCTTTGGTGATGGGCTAGACTAGAGGAATTGAGGCTAGGGTTGGACCATAGCTTGGGCGTGGTGGATTTAGTTGTGTAAGCATGCGCTTTTGGGCTTATACGTCTAGTTGTGTCCCTAGGAGTGGGATTGATGGCTTAGTGAGTGGTAGGATGGCTATATGATGAATATGAGGTGACTGCTAGATGTGTTCAGATGGTTTAGATGTGACAAGAAGGGTTTCTTGGAATGGGAAAAGGACTATTGGATGCTTGATTTCTGTCTTGATGTGTTGTATAGTCTTGAGTTATGTTCTTGTTGAGGGATCTTTCATGTTGACCAGTGATGGCGTGAAGTAGATTATTATGTCTTGTTGACGACTTTAGACTCGGGAAAATTAAGTGATTGTGTGGTGGTTGTGGCCATGGTGGGGCGTAGTGAAATGCCAATTTGAGGCTAAGTAGGTGGGTTATCTTCTACGGGGTGGTCTACGGATGTGGGATCTTTATGATGTTGTGTGGAGAATTTCTTTCTACCTGTGGGTTATACGTGTTGCAATTTGAGTTTGGGTCGGTTGAGAAAGTTGACTTGACTGTCACGAGGATGGATGTGAGCTTAGCTGTTGATTTGAGATATTTTATGGTTTCTGTTGCATGAGCTTATGAAGGATTTAGTTGAATCTCCGTGGGGGATTAGGGTAGTAATAGAGTATGGGTATTTTGAGTTATTAGATGTTTTGTTCTATGGCTTTGAGCCAAGTGGGGGAGTCTGCTATGGATGATTTGATTGCATGGTTAGGTGTTATACTGGTTTCGACCTGAGGTATACTTGTGGATCGGTTATGACTTGCAAAGGTTGGTTTTGAGGATGACTTACGCAAGGAAATTTCTGGATGCATGACGTATTACACCTTATGGATATATGGAAGTCTTGGAATGGTTTAGGCTGTTGTTCATGGTGGATGTAATGTACTAAGAAAAAGGGATTCACTCGGTTTCTTAGAGGTGTGGATTACTCCTTTAGGTGTTGGTGTGCTAATGGGGCACAAGTCGTTCGGCTCGTCTTGGGCGGTTTATTTGAGATTTGAATGGGGTGGATAACTCTTGAGAAGGTTCTGCAGAGTTCAAGATTCATATGTGGGATTTAAGAATTTCCCGGATTTGTATGTGTCTAAGATTTGAGATTTGCATTGGATGGTGTCGGTACTCACGGTATTTCTATATCATTGTGGATTCTATATTTTAGTATCAGCAAGGATAAGGAAACGACTTTAGATTCACATAAGGTCTCTTCAGAGTGGGTAGCACGGATGCGGTATTTTGGGTGCTTAAGAGGGAATACAGTGGCTTATGGGCTTTAAGACGACGTGATTTCATGCTAGGATGTCTTGTGGTGAGCTTTGGGTAAGGATCGTAGTGTTCTGGCAAGGAGAAGCATTAACTTGAATGTAATTCAGAAGGAACTCGGAGAAATAAGACAACTTGGTGGTAGATTGTAATGGAAATGATTGTTCTATTGGTTCTTTAGGTTTTTATGATATGGTGACTTGGTTGATTTAGATGGATTCGATTCTGATGTCATGGTCTTGTGCTAATGAGTTTCGAAGAGTTCTCGATGATTTCTATCACGACTTGAGATAGATATTTTCTAACGGCATGAGGAGTATGTTGTATTGTGATTTTCTCCTGAATGGGATCAAGTGGAAAGTTTCTGGCTAATTGAGCATGTATTATTCTTGTGACTCAGAGTTGATAAGGGGGTTCTCGTGTTTTTATATGATGGCATGATAGATGAAATACGTAGCGTGGGATTAGGATTTGCATGTACAAAGTGGCAGTTCAATTTAGAGGGAAGGTCATGAATTTTAGATAGCATGGACGGTCTCAAATGTTTAGATGAATGCTATTACTACTTGGTATTACCTGAGAAGGGTGCACATTTATGAAGGCGCACTGTGTTCTGTCTTCGAATTCTTCATTGGTATTGTGGTACTTGTCTGGTTGATCGACTGCTGATGTTCAGATTTTGCTATGTGGCGCTGGAGAATTATAGAAGTATTTCTTGTGGGATGATTGTATATGAGAGATGTGCTAGTTATTCGAGTGGTGGATTTGGGATCGGCTATGGTGATTCATGAGTTCTTTGAAGTAGATGGTTTCGCGGTTGCTGTCTGTCAAGACGTACCCAAAGTTAGCTACATGATAGTTTGTGTTATGGTTAGGTCATTGTGGACTTTTGGAAGTTATTTATCTATTTGAAGATGACCGGAGTTGATTTCGGGGCCCACTGGTAGGCCCAATGAGGATGTGTATTCTATACTGTCATGCCTCGAACCTGGGGGCGAGACCGACACTTGGTGTCTCACTTAACCTAGTGTACCAACTTGCGGCTGAGGGACTCTGAACATACAATGTCATACTTTGGCCATGGGGTCACATTGCAAGACAATTTGTGAAGAAAAATATAAAACAGAACAAAAACTAGTTTTGACTAAACATCAATATAAAGCTGGGCCAACAAAGCCGTCATAACTACTACAGCTGACAAACCAACAAAATATGCATACAAAGCCAACAAGCCTAACATGCTGCAGTAACTGACAGGATATGTCTACAAGCCTCTACTGATGGATGTACTGTGATTGGAATAGGGCCCCAACCTACCCATAACAGATATACATATATACATTATATGTACACAAAACCCTACACCCGGCAACCCTGAAGGACGTGGAGTTTACTGATCAAGCTGAACTTGGGCAACACCTACTGAGGAGGTCTACCCATCTGTCTATCTGAGCCTGCACACATGAAATGCAGCATCCCCAAAAAAGGAACATCAGTACGAAATAATGTATCGAGTATGTAAGACAATAAAATATCTTAAAGCTGAAACTGAACTGATAATATAATAACTGAAAGTAGCTGGGAGTCAAAGATGATCTGGAGATATACTTACCAACTAATATTGACTCAACTCACTCAATATAGTAAGTAAAATAAATGTCCGGCCCTATAAGGCTCGGTACGTGTAACTACTCGGCCAGAGTAGGCTCGCTCATAGGCGCTCGGCGATACTAGGCTAGGTATCTCGACCATTCTGGGCTCGCTCATAGGCGCTCGGCCACAGTAGGCTCGGTATATAGCTTACCATCGATTAAAGCTCGATGGTGGTAAAAATACTATAATACTGTATATATATATATATATATATATATATATATATATAGACCCTCTGCCCTCTTGACTGGAAGAAGACAATATATAAAGTCCCGATAAGGGAGAATACTGTAACTTATTAGACTAGGATAATATACATAAGTTCAGGAATACGAACTTCTTTTTGTGCCTCGTTATCAAACACATGTAGTTACGGGATCATGCCTAAATGAAGAAAGGTTTAGCCTTAACATACCTTATTACCATCTTTCCAATCACCAATTTTAACTCGCCTCTCTGCACCTTAATCTACTACAACGATAATAATACTATCATTAAGTTACGTAGGTTCAACTATCGCACAACGAACGACAAGCTTATTTTGTATTAAAATGGGCAACATCTCCCCTATAATCCTTACTTCCTCCAAATTCAAGATAACACCAAAAACACAAGAACACAATAATATCAACATATATACATTATTTTCCAACATTATATACACCACAAAGTACTACAAAACAGCCCAACACACCCCAATCTCTTCATAGAAAAAACGACCACCGTAGTAGTGTCAAATAGCCCGAAAGTACGACGAGCAACCAGCCCACCACCCTGATTTTATGTGGTGTTTCTTCACACCCTTACTCCTCTAAAACTCCATAAAACAGTAGTAAAACACGCAATCCAACAACAATATAAAACAGTCCGCTACAAGTGAATAACTCGAACTCACGACTTTCTATCACCATCTCCTGAGTTCTTACAATTATAGAACGACTTTTCATACATATCCAGTAGAAAAAATGGATAAAATAGAGCTGTAAACTTACCTTATTTGTTGAATAACTCAGCTCCTCTATAGGTTCTTCAAACTCTAGGTTTTACCTCCAACTAGAACTTGAAAAGGAGAGAAATTCAATTAGGATTTGTGTGTTTGGGAGGATGTTTGCAGGGGTTTAGGTATGGTTATTGTGACCTATTTGATGAAACTTTATTTTCTTCAATTCCTTTAGCTTTTGAACCTTCTAACCCTCTTTGTACTTCTTGTTCATGATCTTGAATATTTGTGACCTCCGAGGTAACATGTTTAACTTACTTTATATACTTTCAAAGAGGATCTCATTTTTGGTCCTACAATAGTTTGCTTACAAGACACTTTTACATATGAAAATATTGGGTGTAACATATATCAGGTCGAATTTATTAACTCAACACTATTATTTTTGAGGGGTGTGTCATTTAGTTGGAGTTGAGCTTGTTCGTGTTCTGATATATTCTATGTGTTACTCTTCTATGCTATGATGGATTGTGATCTATTGGTTATATGCACACATGATGCGATTCTATTTGCGCCTTGTAGCAGAATCGAGCGGGATGGCTTTTGGGGTGTCGAATAGTTGATTGAAGATCTTTTCAGGTTGTGTTATATTGTGTTATTCGCTTCTCCATGGATATGGTCATACACTTTGAGTACTTGATGTCAAATTATATGCGGTTGTTGATTTTGAGCATTGTGGGTTGAGGTATTTCATACGG
The DNA here is from genome assembly GCA_002018475.1 of Nicotiana obtusifolia. Lineage (NCBI taxonomy): Eukaryota > Viridiplantae > Streptophyta > Magnoliopsida > Solanales > Solanaceae > Nicotiana > Nicotiana obtusifolia. The sequence goes on from MCJB01005191.1 coordinate 36,213, forward strand.
ACCAGTGTTTGGATGGGGTCACACATTGCAGCAGGGTTATGTTGGGATATTATCCTTGGTGATAGATTCGTGTGTCTTGGTTATACTATGTGTGATTGGTTCATAGCATTGCTTTTGTGGTGGTACTTGTTGAACTTGCAGGACGGTTCCCTGATTTGAGTCATTTCCAGTTTGAGTATATTTGAATTGTTGCTTATTGGTGCACGGATTGAACTGTTTGTGGCTTTAGGTTGTATTGGTGTGGCATGTCAATGGAATAGCTGTGTTTGATGAGATGAGGTCATTGGACCTAGAATGAGTGCTATCAGATTTGATTGCGGTATGATTGGAAGAATAATATCAGAAGTCGGCTTAGAATTTGGTTTTGGTTATGGTCGAAAGAGAGAGCTCCATGAATTGTTGATCTGATGAGTGGTTATGAGTTTTTGCATGTTTCTTTCATCATCGGTAGTGTACGAAGGTTTTGAACGAAGCTTTATTTGATATGGGGTTTATTACCGGTACAAGGTTTGTTTTTGAGCAGCTATTATGATAAGAATTTATTTCTACGAGTATGCCAGTTATATGGTATATCATGTGATTACATCTTGGGTTATGGATATGGCTTAACATAGCTTGTTCTGACTTTCACATTGTATAGATGCGAGAATCATGTCTTATAATGAGTTCCAGATGTTGGAGATTTGATTCTTAAGTTACTGGGTAAGGTTGAAGTAAGGATTTTCAGTTAGGTTGTATTGTCAGGCTTATATTGATTGAGGTGATGTGGGATCACCCAAGGGTATGTGCATGGTGAGTTTACACAGTTATTTGATGGCTTTGGAATGACTCTTGGCACGTTCAAGGACGAATATATGTTTAAGTGGGGGAGAATGTAATGACCAAACTGGTCATTTTGAGCATTTACATTTTGATCGGCTATTTTGAAATCTTGAGTAGATTCATATGATGTATTATGACTCGTGTGAATTGTCGGTTTTGGTTTTCAGGTGATTCAGGATTGATTTGGAAGAACGATTCTCAGCTACGAAGCTTTAAGTTGGAAGAGTTGACCAAGTCCGAATTTTGTGTATTTGACCCCGGATCGGAGTTTTGATGGTTCCATTAGGTCCGGATGGTGATTTTGGACCTAGGTGTATGCCCGAAGTTGCATTTGGATGTTTCTTGAAGGTTTTGACGTTAATTGGAAAAAGATGGCAATTTGAAGGTTTGGAAATTTCATAGGTTTGATATGGAGTTGACTTTGATGATATGGGTTTGGATCGTGGTTATAGGAATTGGAACAGCTTCGTTATGTCATTTGGAACTTGTGTGCAAAATTTGAAGTCGTTCCTAGTTGATTTGATGAGGTTCGGCACGAGTTTTGAAAGTTGAAATTTCAAAAGTTCAAGTTTGATTTGAGGTGCGATTCGTTGTTTCAATGTTGTGATATGAGGTTACAAGTGGGTCCGTGTTATGTTTTCAAACTTGTTGGTATATTCGGACGGGGTCCCAAGGGGCTCGGATGAGTTTCGGACGAGGTTCGAATCGTTTTGGATTATTTTGGCTATGTTTGTTTGGCAGGGGTTCTAGTGTGACCGCAGCTGCAGAGCTATGGACGTAGGTGCGGAGCCGCAGAAGCGGCAAAGGGGTCACAGAAGCGGAAGTTGTGGCCTGGGAGCAGAGTCCGCATATGCGGAATTTGACCGCAGAAGCGGTAGCACAGATGCGCTAGGGAGTTCGCATCTGCGATCCAGTGGAGCCTGGGCGAGTGCGCATGTGTGATGAATGTGCCGCATCTGCGGACGCGCAGATGCGAAGTACTATCCGCAGATGCGATTCTATCTGGGATCAGTGGTTCTCGCAGAAGCATAATTGACACCGTAGAAATGGTGGTCGCAGGTGCGACTGTGTGACCGCATATGGGGTAATTCCTGGGCAGAAGCTATATATCGAGGCTTGGTTATTTTATTCACATTTTAAGTTGGGAGCTCGGATTTGGGCGATTTTGGAGGCGATTTTCACCACATGGACCGGGGTAAGTGTTTCCTACTCGATTTTGATTATATTTCATGAATCTATCTTCGATTTTCATATTTGGATTATGAATTTTAAAGAGAAATTGGGAATTTTTGTCTAAACTTTCCTAAAGTGAATTTTGAGTATTGAACATCGATTCGGAGTCAGATTTGAGTGAAATTAGTGTGGTGGGACCATAATTCAAAAGAGTTGCCGGATTTTGTAAGGTTTGTCGGTTCCGAGGTAGGGGCCCAAGTTTGACTTTTTGGTTGACTTTGAGTGAATATGTAAAGATTCGACCTTTATCATTTTGGACTGTTTCCTTTGTTATATTTGATGTTTTTGAGTTGCTTTTGGCTAGTTTTGAGCCATTCAGAGGTTGATACGTGCTAGATGGAACTTCTAGAGTATTGTTTGGCTTGCTCGGTATTGGATTTGGCTTGTTCAAGGTATGTAACACTTCTAAACTTGGAATTGAGGTATTTATCCCTATGAAACGTGTTGTTTGTGTTGTGTTAGGGTGACGCACATGCTAGGTGACGGGCGTGTGGCCGTGCACCGTGGTACATAAACCGGGTTGATATTTGTACCGAGTTCCTATCTAGTCTTGTTTTATCTATGAATTCCTACTTGTTAGAGTAACTGAACTGTGGTTCATGCTCGAAATCATGTTTAAGCTATGTGCTTATCCGACTGAGATCTAATGGAGTTATTTCTGTTGTTTCAGTTATCTACTTTAAATGCAATTATATACTCAGTTATGGTTCATCATTCGCATATCATATCACAGTCTCCATTTATTATTCAATGTTACATCACATGTTATCATTGTTTGGGCTGAGTGTTACGAGATTGTGAGCCCTTGGGACTTGAGAGATTGATGACTGAGGTGGGCCTGAGAGCCGTGTTAGGAATTTTATTGTGGATCGGGCTGCACGCTGCAGCAGGCTATATTGGCTTTGTGACTATTCTTATTATTGTGGATCAGACTGCATGCCGCAACAAACCTTATTGGCTTATCTATTATTGTGGATCGGGCTGGACGCTGCAGTAGGCCTTATAGGCCTTTGATTAGCGCTTGGGCAGGATTCGCCCCTTCGGAGTTTGACATACCAACAGTGAGCGCAGGCACGGTGATATATATATGCGCGCTTTGGTTAGGGGCTTATGAACCGGGCACTCGTACAGTGTTGAGTGATTTTTTTTTTTTGTGTGTGTGTGTGATGAAGTAGGCAATTGAGTCAGACAACTTGAGTATGTTGAGGGTGAGAGTACTTGGGAATATCACCGTGAGATCATTCATATGACATGCATACTTGGCATGTAGGCATAGAGATGCCGTTTTTCTCATGCTAGACGGTAATGTGATATTTATGATTTGACATGTATATTTGACATGCAAGCATAGCGATGTTTATTCCTCATGCTAGGCGATATATGATATGACGTGGCATGCATATTGACATGTAAGCATAGAGATGTATATTCCTCATGCTAGGCGGTATATAATAATTGATGACTTGGAATGCATATTGACATGTAAGCCTAGAGATGTATACTCCTCATGCTAGGCGATATATGATAATTGATGACTTGGCATGCATATTGACATATATGCATCGAGATGTACTTTCCTCATGCAAATTGATAAACAAAAAGTCTCATCTTTTGTTGTAAATTGGAAAACACATTTTTCTTGATAAAATCATATTTAATTGATTTAATTGATAAAATTTAGACTTAGATTGTTATACTTGAAAGGTATGTCTACTTTTCTGTATCTGTGAACAAGCTGAACATTTCATCTCTTGACTTATATATCATTACTGTCTTCACTATACTGTTATGAATTGTTATTGGCTATTGGTGTTGGACACTGACCTTCTCCGAGCTCGTCATTGCTTTCCACTAAAGGTTAGGTATATACTGAGACATGGGGTCAGCTGTACTCATACTACATTTCTGCACCTTACGTGCAGATTTTGGAGTTGATGTTGCTGTGTATGGCGGGAGCTGGCATTGAAGATGTACCTGCATTCCGGTTATAGTTGCCTCTTGTTCTTGGTAGCTTTAGATTTGTAAATCTATTTATGGTTATTTTGAACAGAAGGTGTATTTATTTTGTACCAACTTTGTAAATTCTATGTCTTAGAAGCTCATGACTTGGACAACCAATCCTTAGGATTTTGTATAGACTCAGTATTTATTTATTGATTCCTGTTATTCTATTTGAGTTGTCTTTTCTATGATTTGGCTTACCTAGTGTGCCATCACGACTAGCTAAATTTTGGGTCGTGACACGCAGAATAGATACGGGTCAGGCAGGATCAACTTCTGCTCATTGACAAAAAGAGAATAGACGCAGTATGCCATGGTCAGCTATATCAAAATTGAATGGCTAGTGCATTCAACAAGAAGGTGAAACCTCGGCAATTCGCACCGGGTCAGTTGGTTTGCAGAAGATATTCCTTTATCAAGAAGAAGTCAAGGGAATGTTCGTGCCGAGTTCGCAGGGTCCTTATGTGGTCCATCGAGTTTTGTCGGGGGGAGCATTGATCCTAGCAGAAATGGAAGGCAGAGTCAGCACGAAGCCCATTAACCCAGACACAATCAAAAGACACTACATTTGAAGACAATAGAATTAGGGTTTGGTCATAACAGATTTACGCCTGACTGACTTCCTACAGCGGGATACGTAGGAAACCCACATAGGGTCCGGTCTTCCTCCTCAAATTTCATCTTGTATGTACTTGGAACTACGCCACGACTTGATTTCGTTTGGCGGGAATACGTAGGAAATCCTTATTTAATTCAATCATCTAATGTAATTGACCTACGTCTTGGCCTGATTCCATTTGGATATGTAGGCAGTTTGAATCATACTCGGCCACTTCATTTCAATTTATTATCATTTTCCATCTATTGCAATCGAACTACATTTTGACCTAATTCCATTTGGATACGTAGGCTGCCTGAGTCAGGCTCGGTCATCATCATAATTCAATAAAAATTTTATTACCCTCGAACTACGTTCAGACCTGATTACGTTCGGATATGTAGGCAACTTGAAAAGGTTCGGTCATAACGCTAGGAAAACCTTTGTAATGCATTCGTTTAGTAAGGCGCAATTGCCACAGCAAGAAGCTACGTCACTAGCGGCATCTCTAGGAATGGACATCAACGGGATAGAGCCATCCAGAAACAATGTTCGTGTTAGAGGGAACTTCCAAACATGTCATAATCTAGAACGACGACGCTTGCCATGAAAAATAAATAATTTTCAAAAATGTTTTCTAGAAAACTATCATTCCACCTACCGAACTTTGTGGACGTAATCTTGCCAGACACAGGGTAAGGCCAGGGTTGCGATCAACACAAACCAACACCACCCTCTACTAAGAATTTTTCTTTGAGCGCGCAGGACGGACAAGAGACAAAGAATGTTGGGGCACACTCGGAACAATGACGGACCCGCTACTCTTTCATGAACCCTTATCTCTCTTTCATTATTTAATTTATTTCCTCATGTGACTAAGGACTACTCCAAATTCTATGCAGTACTCTAAAGCCAAGTCTTCGATGCAATCGGAGCATATTGTATATAGAAAATTGTCTGCTCAACCGAGCGGAGCACCTTGTATACAATGAGCCACCAACCTCTCCAATCAGAGCCATGTATATATCAAACCGTCTGCTCAACTAATCGGAGCTACAAATCGAGCCGGTGGCTTTGCCAATCGAAGCCCAGTATATAGCAAACTGTTCGCTTCACCAACTAGAGCACTTCGTGCAGATCACACCGCCACTCTGCCATATTGGAAAATTTAAGTATATAGTTGCAAATTTCATCGCCAACTTCGCCAATCGAAGGATAAACCATCCAATCCCGCCATACGTTCTACCTATCAGCGACACAATTTAGTTTTGTAGTCAAGAGTATCTCTTGGGCATGCTTCTTATTTCCTTGCTTGATCTTGAATGTTTGACGTTTTATTTATGTAGCTTACAGGCATGTTACATTTTTCAAGTCAGAAACTCCCATCGCTTGGAGACACTCTCATCGCGTGGAGATACTTTACATTTCAAGTCAACTACTCCTATCACGTGGAGATATTCCCATCGTGCGGAGATATCTTACATTTCAAGTCAACTACTCCCATCGTGTGGAGATACTCCCATCGTGTCGAGACTTAATGCTCCGACAGCTGCGGGATGGTACACAATGGTAAAAATCAAGTCAAATTCAAAGGCCCATCCCCGACATCCCAAATAATGCTCCAGAGCTCGGAGACCTCAGATTCAAATATCTCGTCGCCCCAATCCCAAATAACGGCAAGCCGCCAGCCAATCATCATCATTCCTACATTATTTACATCATATCTTAACATATCTGCATTACGATATATGGGTATGTGTGTACTTTGTTTTTGCAGGATCAAACATCGCGACGTGGAACTTCTTCTAAGCAGCAAACCAAGCTACAATGCTATGCGGGACAGCAAACTCGTAAGCGGGCCAAGGATCCAAACTCAAACTCAAATGCCATCCGTAGAACTCCAAATCATCGAATCTTTCACGTCTCATAATCAAGCTGCAATCTGAAAGTCATTCTAGGTGTCAAAATCTCCTCGTCTTGTCGTATCATCATAATACGATATTGGGGCAATTCCTGCAAGCACCGCTTTTTTCAAATCATCATTCAAGAACTATGTGATGCCTGATCCTCGTTAAGCTCGAGGTATGTAGGCGATTCAAGGCCAGAATTGGACCCCAATTTCCTTGAAATCTTCCTTAATTTTCCCTTAATCTCAGCTTGTAATCTTCCTCAAATTCATATGCCAATCTTGCAATACATGCCTAAAATTAGGACAAATTGGTCTTGGTTCAAGTTTTTTGCCTGAAAAATCTTTCATCATCTCCGGTCAAAGAGGGGCAGCTGTTGACGACCAATTTTGACCCTCCCTTTTAAAATTAAATTATTTTTACTTAATAATTTGCGATAAATGTGTTGAAAATATTTTCTAATCAATAATACTTATTTTTATATAAATATAACTTAGATAGGTAATCAATAGTGTTAAATTAGTAATGTAGTATTAAATGTTTAAAAAAATATTACCTTTACTATTCTGAAATAACTAAAATAACTTCTATATTTTGAAACATAGGTTTCAAAATTAATTTAAAAAAATTAACTTTTGATTTTTAATTGACTCGTTTATTATTTGAATTGATTCAAAATTAGTTCCATAATGTAGAAAATAAAGTGTTTAATAAATAATTAGTTAATTACTGTAAATAGTGGTGCATTTGGTGATTATATTTTCTACCACATTCTGTTAGAATTAATTAAGTTAATTTAAATTAATTTTAAAGGGATTAAGGACTAAATGGCTACAACTGCAATTGCATAATTAAATACAAATTGGCTACTTATTTAATAAAAACCAGCCCAAACAATCGGCCCAATCTTGCATCTGACCTAGTCCAAACAACCTCATCGAGTCCATGTTGGCAATTCATGAAATCCTCTCTAAGCCAACCAAATTATGCCACGTAGCCCATCTCCTACGTCACAAAACAAGCACAGACGATCTGAGCCATCGATTTAAACCATCGACGGTCCACATTTTATCCCCATTTTTTTTATTTAAACTTCTTGTCGGATTATATCATAGGCGTTGGATCACACAGATCCAACAGTTTTTGTATTTCCCATAAAAATTGTCATGACCCAAACTGGAGGGCCATGACTAGCACCCGACAATACTTGCCGAGCATCAACGTACATTTTATCTAACCTTCTTTATTATCTTTTAGGGCTGACGAGATCAATATAAATGGTAGACATGGATCATGGACAACCAACAATAAAATATTATGGCATGAACATACATAATATGGGATGACCAGACAATCAAGAAACTATATATAAGGTACGAGCTACCATGCTACCATGAAAGACTATATAACAAAAACCAGCCAACAAGGCGTACCAAACTATATATGAGTCGACACCTGTCTATTAGCATCTAAAGGAACATAAGTACTGCAACATAGCCGGAATAGGGTCCTGACATACCCATAATGTCTATAACAAAAATGCATACCCAGACCACGACAGGTCCGGAGAAGGGATCTCACCAATCATCGCTGAACTGGACAGCCTACTGTGGTGGGGGAGCTGCACCTGCCTGTCTATCAGAACCTGCAGCACGACATGCAGCGTCCACAAATAAAAGGACGTCAGTACGAATAAGTACTGAGTATGTAAGGAAGGGAGCCATAAGTACGAATAGTAATGTAAGCAGGGATGGAGAATATACAACCTGTAACATCTGGGTACCTCTGAGGGCTACTGACATGAAATGCATGATACATATATATATATACATACACTTTTAAAACATACGCCTTTGTGGGCATCATCATCATCATATCATACCCGGCCGTAATAGGCTCGGTAAAAACGTACCCGGCCATCATAAGGCTCGGTAGAATCGTACCCGGCCACGTGGAGCTCGGTAAAATCCAACTGATCAGTGGTTGCACAATAGGTGCCGTACCCGGCCGACTATAGCACGGCTCGGTAGAGTAAAATAGATACATATATATAATGCAGACTCGACTCATGAAAATACGTTCTAAGCCTTTTGAAGTGACATAAGGTTGGTATCCTCTGATCACGTTATTAGGACTAACTCTTCACCATGAACCTTATAAGAATCAGAAAGTACCAACAACATTGATAACATAAGAACAAGGGAAGCAACATCAACGTCAGTCATTCCATAAGAGGGGAAACAATGTAAGTACTGCTAGCTTCTAAGAGTGGAGTTTCTTTGGAAGCTCGTTCATTACATCATGTACCATCAGAGTCGTGCAAAAGAAGGAAAGGGATAGCGTCACATACCTTGTATATACTGACCCAATCTCAAGCTATGCAACTGTCACAACTCCTTAGTCTACAATAAGAGAAACGATACTATCGTTATCATTTAAGCGTTATAACTATTATGTATCGACCACAACCTATTATATGATAAAACAGACATCACCTCCCCTATATATATGACTTCACACAATTCAAAAAAATCACCAAACAGCCCAAACAACATCAATAATAATCATATTGAGCCTCCCAAAACAGTCCACGCACAAGCTAATCACTTCATACATACGATGGCCACCATAGTCGTGTCAAACGACCCGGAAATGTTACGAAGAACTATCAGCCCACAACCCTAAATCTATATGGTGTTTCTCCACACCATTCTTCCTCCAAAACTCAAAAAAACAGTAGTAAAACATGCAGCCCAACAGCAACACAAAACAGTCCACAAAACAGTCTGCTACAAGTGAATAACTCGAACTCACGGCTTCCGATCACCGTTCCGTGAGTTCTTACATGTATAGAACGAATTACCATGAATTCACAGGAGAATAAATGTATGCATGAGAGCAGTAAATTTACCTTACTTGTTGGATAACTCATCCCTTTCCTTGGTTCTTCAAACTCTAGGTTTCACCCCCAATTAGAACTTGAAGGAGAAGGAAAATCGATTAGGGTTTGTGTGGGATTTTTGGGGAGGGGTTGCAGGGGTTCAATTTGGTTGTGACGGTCTGAAATAAGGGTGAAATAAGTGATTTTATAATCCCTTAAAAGTCCTCTCTTGGCCGACTTTGGGACTTTTAATTTTGTCCTCTAATTTTGGCAAGTAGGTGATGCACCTACTTGTCACCTACCAATCTGCGCAGGTCTGCGGAAATACAATTATCTCTATACTCCGAGATCGTATTGACAAACGTTTTAATACGTTGGAAACTAGAATCATAGGTTTTTAATTTGGTAGGTATATCACCCCGTAATTCCTTGTAAATTGGGAGAAAAGCTTAGAAACATTTGACCTAATGTTTAAGTAAAATTATGAACCTAAGTTGCGACAACTTTTGTCGACTTTTGTTTCATAACTCGTTTGACTTCAAAGCTTATGATACGGATGTTGTATGATTCAAATAACTTAAAAAGACCTCTTAAGTGTATTAAGCACCTCTAGGTTTACCCGAAAATATGAGTTACAACATCCTTGATTCGTTTAACTCCTAATACTTGTTAATCACCCTTGTACACCCTTATATCACTTAAGACCAATAGGATTAACTTCTTATCATCTCAAAGATAATTACTTCTTGGATTTATGTTAAATAACATATGGCATGAACTAACACGTGTGGATATGGGTTGTAACACCCTCCCCCCCAGGAACATTCATCCTCAAATGTAAGGGTTCATGGGGAGTTTAAATCATCATGGATTCCGGCCGAGTTTCTCTCATAAATAGAGGACGAACTTGTGAGCAGTTAACTCCACGTATGGCCTTATAAGAGTATGCAAATTTATGGACATGTACATTATCTGCATATCACCATTTTGTATTAAGGAAGAGTATTTTCAAGCTATTTCTTACCTCATAGAGCTGTTCCACCTTCTAATGCATCCTGTGTTCCCCTAGCATCCTCATTATCTTTATTTTGGAACAGGTACGGGTATTTAGACTTCATCTCCTCTTCTGTTTCCCATGTCATTTCTTCCATATTCTTGTTCCTCCACAATACTTTGACGGAAGCTACATCTTTTGTTCTCAGCTTGCGGACTTGTCGATCTAATATAGCCACTGGCACTTCTTCATATGATAGATCCTCTGTAACTTGTACATCTTTGATAGGGACGACTCGAGAAGGGTCTCCAATACATTTCCTCAACATAGATGCATGGAATACCGGATGGACAAATTCCAATTCGGATGGCAATTCTAACTCATAAGCAACATGTCCAATTCGTCGAAGAATTTTATACGGGCCGATATACCTTGGACTCAGCTTACCTTTCTTCCCAAAACTCACAACACCCTTCATTGGTGAGATCCTCAGGAAAACCCAATCACCAACCTCAAACTCCAGATCACGACATCGGACATCGGAATAAGACTTTTGCTTGCTTTGTGTCGTCCTCAATCGTTCTTGTATCAGCTTCACCTTCTCAATGGCTTGGTGAATCAAATCTGGCCCATATAATTCTGTTTCACCAACTTCGAACCATCCAACTGGTGATCTACATCTCCTCCTATAGTGCCTCGTATGGGGCCATTTTAATACTGGAATGGTAGTTATTATTGTAGGCGAATTCTATGAGTGGAAGATGGTCATCCCAATTTCCCTTAAAATCTAGAACACATGCTCGTAGCAGTGACTGAATGGTACGTTCAACTTGTCCGTCAGTCTGCGGATGAAATGCAGTGCTGAGATTCACTTGTGTGCCTAAACCCTTCTGAAAAGACCTCCAAAAGTTAGCCGTAAATTGAGCTCCTCGGTCTGATATAATAGATACTGGCACACCATGAAGCCTAACAATCTCCTTGATATACAACTTCGCATAATCTTCAGCCGTGTAAGTTGTTTTAATTAGTAGAAAATGGGCACATTTTGTAAGTCGATCAATTATCACCCAGATGGAGTAAAACTTATGATAAGAGCGAGGTAATCCAATAATGAAGTCCATATTAATCAACTCCCATTTCCAGGTTGGAATCTCTATATTCTGAAGCAATCCACCGGGTTTCTGATGTTCTATCTTTACTTGTTGACAATTGGGACAACTTCTTCATGCTATCCCACCAATACTGCTCTTTGACATCATGATACATCTTTGTCGAGCCGGGATGGATGGAATATCGGGATTGATGAATCTCATTCATAATCTTCTCTCGCAACCCTGCCACATTAGGCACACATAATCGGCCATGGTATCTCAATGCCCCATCTCTTCCAATCTCAAAAGCTATAATTTTACACTGCTGAATGCTCTCTCTCAATCGTACTAAGATAGGATCTTCATATTGCCGTGCTTTTACCTCGGCTACCAAAGATGATTCTGATGTATTATGTACAGTAACACCTTTGTCATCAGAGTCTAATAATCTAATTCTCATATTGGCTAAGCTGATGAAGCTCTTTAGTCAACCCCCATCTACCTGCTTCAATATGTACTAAGCTTCCCATTGACTTATGGCTGAGAGCGTCTGCCACAACATTGGCTTTACCGGGATGCTATAATATCTCGACGTTGTAGTCTTTCACTAATTCGAGCCACCTACGCAACCTCAAGTTCAACTCCTTCTGATTGAAGATGTATTGTAAACTCTTGTGATCTGTGTAGATGTCAACATGGACGCCGTATAAGTAGTGCCGCTATATCTTCAAAGCATATATTACTGCAGCCAATTCCAAATCATGGGTTGGATAATTCTTTTCATGCTTCTTCAATTGTTTTGATGCATAAGCAATCACCTTCCCACGCTGCATCAATACGCACCCCAAACCTATACCTGAGGCATCACAATATACCACATAACCTTCTGTTCCTTCGGGAAGAGTGAGCACTGGGGCAGATGTCAATCGATTCTTCAGCTCCTGAAAATTACGTTCACAAGCGTCAGACCATTGGAACTTGGTAGCTTTCTTGTGTTAACTTAGTCAATGGTGCTGATATAGAGGAAAACCCTTCTACAAACCGCCTATAATATCCTGCTAGCCCCAGGAAGCTGCGGACTTCTGATGGTGTTGTAGGTCTCGGCCAATTCTTTACTGCATCGATCTTCTGAGTGTCGACACTAATACCCTCTTAAGATATCACATGGCCAAGGAATGCTACTGAGTTCAGCCAGAATTCACATTTGGAGAGCTTAGCATATAACTTATGATCCTGAAGCGTCTGTAATACTGTCTGCAAGTGGCCCGCATGTTCCGCCTCCGAACGGGAGTACACCAGAATGTCATCAATGAATACAATCACGAACACATCAAGATAGGGCCTGAATACAGTATTCATGAGATCCATAAAAGCTGCTGGGGCATTTGTTAGCCCGAATGACATCACCATGAACTCAAAGTGCCCATATCTTGTCCGGAAGGCCGTCTTTGGAATATCCTTCTCCTTAACCCTCACCTGATGATACCCTGAACGTAAGTCAATCTTGGAGAAATACTTGTTCTCACCTTGGAGTTGGTCAAAAAGGTCGTCAATTCTTGGAAGTGGATACTTGTTCTTTGTAGTAAACTTATTCATCTGTCGATAGTCGATACACATCCGTAATGACCCATCTTTCTTTCGCACGAATAGGACTGGCGCACCCCAAGGTGAAGTGCTAGGCCTAATGAAGCCCTTATCCAGCAAGTTCTTCAACTGCGCCTTCAACTCTCGCAACTCTGCCGGGGCCATTCTGTATGGAGGGATAGAGATCGGTTAAGTGTCAGGCAACAATCAATGCTAGACTCAATCTCCCTTTCAGGAGGAAGGCCTGGGAGTTCATCTGGGAAAACATCTGGAAATTCATTGACCACGGGGATTGATTGTAGAGTAGGCGGCTTCGCCTTCACATCCCTAACGCGAACAAGATGATAAATATAACCTTTTGAGATCATTTTCCTTGCCTTAAGATAGGAAATAAACCTACCTTTCGGTGTAGCAATGTTCCCCTTCCATTTTAATGATGGGTTCACTAGGAAATTGAAACCTAACCATCTTCGTACGACAGTCAACATTTGCATAGCATGAGGCCAACCAGTCCATTCCCATTATCACATCGAAATCAACCATTTCTAACTCAAATAAATTTGCCGAGGTTTGACGACTACAAATCATCACAGTGCAACCTCTATATATCCTTCTAGCAATCACAGAATCTCCTGTAACAATATCTGGAGACAACTCGAGATCCTGTCGACCTACTAGAGCATAGGTTCGATTTTGAGCACCACTCGAACTCGGCCCTGCACCTCTACCTCTACCACAACCTGTCGACTGCTGAAAACCCCGTGCTGGAGGTCGAACTGATGAGGAAGAACCAGACACAGATCCAGTCGGCTGAGCCATACCATCACCTCCTTTGTTAGGACAATCCTGCATCATATGGCCAGGTTGTCCGCAAGAATAGCATGCATCAGAACCTCGACGGTACAGTCCAAAGTGGGCCTTGTCGCACTGATCACAACGTGGTGTTGGGGGTCTTGTCTGACGAGTATCCCTCTGATGTTGCGAACCTGATGCCCGCAAACTCTGACTTGGACCAGAATAGGTAAATCGATCATATCGAACTGAAACTGTGGAGGAGCACTAGTTACAGGTGGCGCCGAACTCCTCGAAGACTGGGGCTTGACGCTGCCTCTGAATTCATTAGAATACCTTGCAAATCTCGCCCTCTTATGCTAGCCCCTATCCAGCTCCCTATCTGCCCTCTGCCGGCGCTTATGATCCTCTAGGGTCTGGGCATAAGCCTGAATATGGGAAATATCCATGCCCTCTACCAAGGAGGCTATCGTGCACTCATTTATCAGATGTGGTCCCAACCCGTTCACGAACAAATGAACCCTATCACTCATCTCGGCCACCATATGGGGAGCATACCTTGCTAAAGCATCAAACTGCATACTGTACTCTCGCACACTCATATTACCTTGTCTAAGGTTCAAGAACTTATCAGCTCTAGCTCGTCGTATCTCAACTGGCAAGTAGTGACGAAGAAAGGCCTCAGAAAATTCCTTCCACACAGCTGGAGGAGCGTTCGAACCCCTGGATCTCTCCCAACTATCATACCAGAGAACTGCTAAATCCCGTAGCTGATAAGAAAACTGCTCTACTGCATCTGTATCACTAACATGCATAATCCGCAGTGTACGATGAACCTGGTCAATAAAAGTCTGTGGGTCCTCCTTGGGGTCTAATCCGGTATACACTGGAGGGTCTAAATTAATAAATCACGAACTCTTGTACTAACTGGTTTATCAGCAGCACCTGTATTCTGCCTCTGATCTTGAGCAACTACCAAACTAGTCAAAAACTGCAAAGCACACCGCATATCCTGGTCTGTAGTGCCGGACGGAGGAACTGGAGGTGCTGGGTTCCTCCTAATATCCTCTGGAGGAGAGGGAGTAGATGAGGTATAAGACGACATCTCGCTCTGAGCCTCACTTTGGCCTGCTCTGGCTTGGGGCACCTGACTGGTACCCTCTCCCGCAGCTGTATCAAGCCGTCTACTAATTGTTTGCTTCCTAGTCGAAGGCATCGCCGAAAGAAAACAAGGTGAATATTAGAGACGAACACTTACGACTCAACTCTACGCACGATCTAGATTTAGGAAGAAGGTAACAACCCTAGATGTCATGTAGCCTCCTAATTATAAATGTGGTGCGCTACACATCTATAATCAAGACTCTACTAGACACGGCTCATAGACAATCCCTAGGACAGACTGGCTCTGATACCAAGTTTGTCACGACCCAAACTGGAGGGCCATGACTAGCACCCGACCATACTTGCCGAGCACCAATGTACATTTTATCTAACCTTCTTTATTATCTTTTAGGGCTGATGAGATCAATATAAATGGTAGACATGGATCATAGACAACCAACAATAAAATATGATGGCATGAACATACATAACACGGGATGACCAGACAATCAAGAAACTATATATAAGGTAGAGCTACCACGCTACCATGAAAGACTATACAACAAAAACCAGCCAACAAGGCATACCAAACTATACATGAGTCGACACCTGTCTATGAGCCTCTAAAGGAACATAAGTACTGCAACATAGCCGGAACAGGGTCCCGACATACCCATAATGTCTATAACAAAAATGCATACCCAGACCACGACAAGTCCGGAGAAGGGATCTCGCTAATCACCGCTGAACTGGACAACCTACTGTGGTGGGGGAGCTGCACCTGCCTGTCTATCAGGACCTGCAACACGACATGCAGCATCCACAAATAAAAGGACGTCAGTACGAATAAGTACTGAGTATGTAAGGCAGGGAGCCATAAGAACGAACAGTAATGTAAGACGGGATAGAGAATATACAACCTGTAACATCTGGGTACCTCTGAGGGATACTAACATGAAATGCATGATACATATGTATATATACATAAACTTTTAAAACATACGCCTTTGTGGGCATCATCATCATCATATCATACCCGGCCGTAATAGGCTCGGTAAAAACGTACCCGGCCATCATAAGGCTCGGTAGAATCGTACCCGGCCACTTAGAGCTCGGTAAAACCCAACTGATCTGTGGTTGCACAATAGGTGCCATACCCGGCCGACTATAGCGCGGCTCGGTAGAGTAAAATAGATACATATATATAATGCATGCTCGACTCATGAAAATACGTTCTAAGAACTTTTGGAGTGACGTAAGGTTGGTATCCTCTGTACACGTTATTAGGACTAACTCTTCAACATGAACCTTATAAGAATAAGGAAGTACCAACAACATTGATAACATAAGAACAAGGGAAGAAACATCAACGTCAATCATTCTGTAAGAGGGGAAACAATGTAAGTACTGCTAGCTTCTAAGAGTGGAGTTGCTTTGGAAGCTCGTTCATTACATCATGTGCCATCAGAGTCGTGCAAAAGAAGGAAAGGGATAGCCTCACATACCTTGTATATACCGCCCCAATATCAAGCTATGCCACTGTCACAACTCCTTAGTCTACAATAAGAGAAACGATACTATCGTTATTATTTAAGCGTCATAACTATTATGTATCGACCAAAGCCTATTTTACGATGAAACGAACAGCACCTCCCCTATACATATGACTTCACACAATTCAAAACAATCACCAAACTGCCCAAACAAAATTAATAATAATCATATTGAGCCTCCCAAAATAGTCCACGCACAAGCTAATCACTTTATACATACGATGGCCACCGTAGTCATGTCAAACGACCCGGAAATGTTACGAAGAACTATCATCCCACAACCCTAAATCTATATGGTGTTTTTCCACACCCTTATTCCTCCAAAACTCCACAAAACAGTAGTAAAACATGCAGCCCAACAGCAACACAAAACAGTCCACAAAATAGTCCGCTACAAGTGAATAACTCGAACTCATGGCTTGCGATCACTGTCCCGTGAGTTCTTACATGTATAGAACGAATTACCATGAATTCACAGGAGAAAAAATGTATGAAATATAGCAATAAACTTACCTTAATTGTTGGATAACTCATCCCTTTTCTTGGTTCTTCAAACTCTAGGTTTCACCCCCAATTAGAACTTGAAAGAGAGGGAAAATCGATTAGGGTTTGTGTGGGATTTTTGGGGAGGGGTTGCAGGGGTTAAATTTGGTTGTAAAGGTCTGAAATAAGGGTGAAATAACTGAGTTTATAATCCCTTAAAAGTCCTCTCTTGGCCTACTTTGGGACTTTTAATTTTGTCCTCTAATTTTGGCAAGTAGGTGATGCACCTACTTGTCACCTACCAATCTGCGCAGGTCTGCGGAAATACAATTATCTCTATACTCCGAGATCGTATTGACAAACGGTTTAATGCGTTGGAAACTAGAATCATAGGTTTTTAATTTGGTAGGTATATCACCCCGTAATTCCTTCTAAATTGGGAGAAAAGCTTAGAAATATTTGACCTAATGTTTAAGTAAAATTATGAACCTAAGCTGCGACAACTTTTGTCGACTTTTGTTTCATAACTCGTTTGACTTCAAAGCTTATGATACGGATGTTGTATGATTCAAATAACTTAAAAAGACCTCTTGAGTGTATTAAGCGCCTCTAGGTTTACACGAAAATATGAGTTACAACATCCTTGATTTGTTTAACTCCTAATACTTGTTAATCACCCTTGTACACCCTTATATCACTTAAGACCAATAGGATTAACTTCTTATCATCTCAAAGATAATTACTTCTTGGATTTATGTTATATAACATATGGCATGAACTAACACGTGTGGATATGGGTTGTAACAAAAATATTTTAAAATATTTTAATCCTTGATTTATCAGGGCCGTTGATCAAATGATCCAACGGCGTAATTCATCTCCCATCCTTAACCCTAGAGAGGACCCCAATTCCCCACTAACCCTAAATCATTTCCACTAAAAGATAGCCGCCCTCCTTTCCCCTTTTGCTCTCTATTCTCTCGTCTGCCCTAACTCCATCGATCTCAAAACCTTGCACAAATATGTGCAAGGTCAACAAATCAACCTCAAATCATCCCTTTTGCCTACTGAATCCGCGAATCTAGCCAATTTATTTCCTCTATCATCACTCATATTCAAAATGCCTAAAAATCCAAAACCCTAGCTAAAAAATAAAACTTCAAATCGTTCGATTTCTCTTATGCTCCATCAAATCGGAGCGTGCGTGGAGTTTTTTTTCTAGAGCTTCATCACGAGGATTTGATACTCAGAGGTCAAACGCAGTGACCTCTGGGTTTTAGAGCCCTAGCTGATGGATTCTGAGATTTAGTTCGTTTGGGCAAAATCCCTCAATGATTTTCCTCTCTATCTTCCTTGATTTTACTCACTTTGCTTTCATCATCTGATAATCGTCTTCTTCCTCTCACCATTTCAAATTTGTTGGAACCCTAGTCATTGAATGACACCATAATAAAACCTTCAATGCTCTCAGCTAAATGGACCTAACACGAACATACAACAACATATGCAATTGAAAGCTCAGGTTTTAAAACTGATTTATCACTTTTTTCCCTCTCTTTTCTGGCTCCAAGTACATTTACTGTTCATAGTTTGAGACTTTGATTCCTAAACGGAAAACGAAAGAATTTGTTTGGTTTGCTACTCCGAGGAAGGTTAGTGTATACTGGCCCTCTCTTTTCTTTGATTAGCAGTGTAGTTTCATGCTTACCGTGATTCTTCTGTTGAGTGCTTTTTGTTTATAATGTATGTTTATTTGTTTATGATTGTTACCTTGATATTGTATGTTATCCTCATTGCTTAAGATAACTTGGAATTATTAAAGTTAATCAACTATCCTTGTGAATTTAAATAAGCTTCACTAGATAAATGTTTCTCTAAATTGAATAATCTGAACCTTTGTTGAATTCCTGTAGTTAGTTAAGAGACCTTAATGATTCTCTGTACATATTCTGATCTTAACCTATCTGATGTCTTGCTGAGCTCTTCATGCCTGCTTCAACAGTCTCAAAATGATTAGAAATGCTACCTATTGATCTATATCATGAACTTGATTTATTCATTTTGATAAAGTTAGGACTATGGTAGTTATGTACACTTAGAGCTACTATAGTTGTCAGTTTAGTTGCTAGTTTTCTTGCTGTTCAAGTATGTTTTACAATTCTAAGGCTCGTTGAAACATTATGAAAGTCTTCTGTAATCCTCATATGATTTCTTAGTTACATATTTGAGCTTCACTAGATAATTGTTTCCCTAAAGTGATTGACCTGAGTATTAAGGAGTTTCTGTGGTTAATTTCATATATGTTCTGTCAGCTATTTTCATATTTGCTAGCTTAATTCAGGCTATGTTCCTAACTGTCTTTAAGGGGGAATACTTGTTGTCGTTGTGCTATATCACCTCTTGGATTAACTATGCTGTCAACATATCTAAAACTGATCCTCATCATGATGTCTGTGTTTATCACACTAACTAGTCTACTTGGATTGATTGTTCTTCTACTAAAACCATGCCTACTTAATATATGTCAAACTTTCATGTTTTGAAACTTCTGTAATGAACCTCTAATCTGTTTCTATGTCACCTAATCCTCTACTATGTTCTATTATCTTGCAATCCTTTAAGAACATCTTTTGTATGTGTCTGCGTATCCTCTTTTACGTTTTCGCACTCATTTTGTTTTAAGCAGACTTCTTGCTTGTCTTTCATGTAAAGGATACTTATGCTTGTGCTATCATACTTCTCTCTTTGAACTGCATTATTACGTAAAAGAAACTAAATCTTGATAAGCTTAACCACCTAGAATCTGAAGTGTAAGGTTAATTGTGATTATTTATGAACTTGAGGGAAACTCATTGATGTTGTCCTTCCCTATTGAATAATATGTTGTGCTCATATTAATGTCTTGACCTTTAATAGCTTAGTGTGAGTATGAGATTGTGAACTTGGAAGGGTGAGTGATCATGTTATTGGCTTGGATTAGGATTAAGGTTGACCTCACTACCTACATAAGTATCTCTGTTGATACTTTTTTGAATTCTGAACAAAGTTGTTAATTCATACATCTAATAGAAGTGAAGATTTGACCTGTGTATGAATCCTTGATTGTTCTAAACATAGTCTGATAGCCGTTGGAGTATTGTAAATTCAATTAGGAACTCCTGCTAATTTGAATCAAGTAGTAGGGTTAATGAAATTAACATACATATCCTCTCTACCACCCTTGGATCATTAAATGTAGCACTTAAGCCTGAACTAGCCTACTGGTGTTTGTCTCTCTTTGTTTTACATCTGTGATTAGTCCTTTTAAAGTATTCTAGTACATGATGAATATCCCTATGTATTTTGAGTATTTACAATAGCCTACACTCTCCTATTTGGATTGTGATTTTAAAGTCAACCGTGTAATCTTTGACTGGTATACTTTGGTAATCATATTCTGTATGGCTTCTGTAGGAAGTAAAAATACTTGAACTTGTGTGTTTACTGCCGCTACTATATTATTTGCTACAATTAATGCCTCATTTGCAACTAAACTCTTAGGGAAGAGTGAGTGTGAATGGGTAAGGGTATTAGGGAGCAGGATCTAGTTTGAGGTTGAGATGCCCTCCCTGACACAGGCACTGCTCGGGGTCCCTGAGACCTTTGAGAATCCATGAGTGAGATTTTTCCCTAAGATATTAATCATTGACACTTATTAATCCCTTTAGGATTAATGCTAAATGAAACAAAGGGCTTCACTATGATCATTATTTTGTTTACTATATTGGGCCTTACATGGTCTTTACTACATCCTTAACCACGGTAATCGTTATTGCTTGTTGGTCCACTTGTAACATTACTAATGTTTCCCTTTTCTTTTGCATATGTGATTTAGTTGGGCCTATAGAGTTCTCAAGAATTCAGGCCCAAGTTCCAGCCTAGAGCCCAAGTCGTTGAAACTTGCCGCTGCTGTTCGAAATCTACTGGTCCAGCATATCTTTTAGGCCCAAATTCTGAGTCCAGTGCCTGTTCTTTCCTCACTATTAGATGAATTGAATCTGTTATCTATTTTCTATATGTATATGACACTAACGATATTGATTAAATGTTTTTGTTAATCCTTAATCCTTTTAGGAATCTAGACAAGCTTGATCCATAGGTAATAAAAGGAATCATTGTTACATTATAATTAGTTATTTTGGCACTTTGGTCATTTTTCTTTCATTACACAAGATTTTATTTTTACTCACGCTAACCATTTTAATGGAGTTCTTTGAAGTTCAAAACAAATTTGAAAAGCAAGCAATTCTTCTTCTAAGAGCCGAAATTGAAAGGGAGATTTCAAAGTCAGTTTTTTTTTGTAAATAAAATCAACATAGTTGGAATCAAGGACTATTAAACCTCAATAAATTTTTCTTCAAACACATAGCTACAAATTGAAACGAATTCCCAAAGGTATATTCAAGGCCCAATTTCTAATAGCCTTTACGCTACTAGATTTTTATAATTAGCCATGTTATTTCAAAAGATAAAGTATTTAAAACATAGCTATGTCTTACATCTTTTCAAATCTTTTAGATGTATAGATTATAAAGACATTTCTAAATCTTTTCAATCGTGTAGATCTAAACATTTTAAAGGGCTTTTACAAATCAAACCTATATTCTCTTTACAAAGTACATACACTATTTTCTTTCAAATGATAGACTTTAAATAAGACATAGAGTAAGCCACAAACCTTTAAGCACTAATTAAGTAGAATATAGACATCTAATTCCCTAAACCTAGTATAAGTCCAGTGGAGCTATCTCAGGTAGATTTTAGAGGGTGCCTAACACCTTCCCCTTAGAAGAACAAGAACCCTTGCCCAAATCTCACTGGTTAGCATACTAATAGGATAATAATCTAATAATTGAATAGGTACCCTAGTATATCTTTTAATATTATGTGGCAACCCTCTTTCATCAACAACAGAGAAAAACACTAATTGAATCTTGTTTTGACTCGTGCAAAATAGGGTGCAATTACTGCGATAGTCAAAGTAGCTCTACCTTGAATCCTCTCGGTTAATAAGCTCTCACTCCCTAGATCCGCTGCCTCCAGCACATGGATCTGCAAAAAAATGTACAGAATTACAGTATGGATACACCACGGTCGATACTTAGTAAGTATTAAGACTAATCTCGGTGGAGTAGTGAACGATGTTCAAGTCATGTGATACTCACTAGTCAAAACCTGTGCAACATATCAATAACTGGCAACAAAATATATATAAAGAAAAATAATATCAACCACCTCATAGTGCATGTGATGACAACTCAATGTAGAAAATTCATTCTAGTCAAAAGTCATCAAAGAAGTGGGGCATGTAATAGCATGTCAAATTCAACTGACAACTCATTAAAAATACAAGACAGAAACTTTTAAAAAACATGTATGAAATAAAAATAGCGCGCAACCCCGTTCCAACTCATAAACAACATTAAGAAGGACATGCGAATCATCACATAACATCATCAGCAATGCCATTCTTATTTCTCCGCATGTGCACATAACCATAAAATGCCTCCCTTATTTCGCAACATGCACATATCGCCACCCTCTTTTTGTCATAAGAACATCAATAATGAAATGCCACTCTTATAATCCACACAGCATCAATAATGAAATGCCACCTTTATACCGCACAACATCAATAGTGAAATGTCGCCTTTATACTCCACAAAACATCAATAGTGAAATGCCACCCTATACTCCACACAAAAATAACAGTGAAATGCCACACTTATACTCCGCACAATATCAATAGTGAAATGCCACCCTTATTCTCCACACATCAACAATCAACCCACACAAAATGTCCACATGTGACAATATATCACAAATTAATAATACCAAAATTTCATCAAGATATAAACTCACAACTTATCAACATAGTGCACAAGGACATGACAATAACATAAATTTGCGGAAGGGTGTTCAAAAAATAAAGCATGACTATTGCTAAGTCAAATGTGGCAATCATGATCATTTAGTCACAAAGTGGTTTAAGCATATTTCATATAAAGTACATTATCAAATAAAGGCATATTATATCCGACGGTCAAATCAGCATAACAACCCGATCGGTCTTTTTGTGTATTTGAGCTCTGTTTTTACTTCTAAAGCTTCACGTATGTGTATTTATGGTTTCATGACTTTCGGGGGTGGTTGCATTCGTTTTGGGGAGGTTTTGGATTGATTAGGAATAATTGGTTATTAGTTTGGAAGCTTAAGTTGGAAATATTGACTGAGGTTTGACTTTTTGTGAAAATGACCCCCGAACAGTGATTTAATGGTTCTAATAGGTTTGTATGGTGATTTTTGACTTAGGCGTGTGCCCGAATTTGAATTTGGAAGTTCCTAGGTTGAATTGGCTCTTTTTGCCGAAAGTTGGCAATTTGAAGGCTTAGAAATTTTTTAAGTTTGACCATGGGTTGACTTTATGATTATTGGGTCCATATTTTGGTTTTGGATTTTGGAATTGGTCCCTTATTTCATTTAAAACTTGTCTGCAAAGTTTGGTATCATTTTGAGTTGGTTTGGTAGGAATCAGACGCTTGGTTGTGATTTTAGCAATTCTTGAGTTTTATTGTGAATTTTATGTGTTTTGGTGTCCAATTCGTAGTTCAGGATGCTATTTTGGTGTTTTGAGCTTGCAAAAAAATTTGTATGATATTTTAAGACTTGTGTGGGATGTTTGGTGTGGAGCCTCGGGGGCTCAGGCGAGTTTTAGACGTGTTTTGGGTTGGTTTGAACTTGGTTAAGAACTGCTAGTGTGCTGGTGGTGTGGTTATCGCAATTTCAAGAACCAGATCGCAATTGCGAAGAGGGTAGGAGGTGTCAGGTGTGGCAAGTGCAATGCCTTGATCGCAATTACAAAGGTGGGTCATTGTCTGGGCTGGTCTCTTTTGCGACATTTTTGTCGCTTTTGCGACCTGGGAAGACTTTGCAAATGCGATGTCTGAGTTGTATTTGCAACATTCCCTTGGCTTGTCAGTTAGTGTAATTTCAATCCTTTGGTTGTATTTTCAATGCGAACCCACGGTCGCATTTGTGACTTCTGTAGCTGAACAAAAAGTGGGATTTCAGACTTAGTCTAATTTTATCACATTTTGAAGTCCAAGACTTGGTGGGAGGTGATATTAGGAGGAGGTTTTCATACAAAGCTATTAGCTGAGTGCTTTTGACTCAATTTTGATTACATAACATGATTAATTATGAAATTTAATACCTAAATCATGAGATATTTAGAGAAATTTTGGGGAATTTTTGTCTATGATTTAAAAAATAAAAATTTGAGATTTGAGAGTCGTATTGGACTCAGGTTTGAAGGCCAAACACATATATGGACTCAAGGGATTATGGGTAGTCGAGATCTACCCTTCAACATGGGTTTTGACCAGGCGAACCCAGGGTTGACTTTTGGAGAATTTTGTAAAGATCTTAACTTTATTAATCGAAATTGGTCCTCTTGCATTCTTTGATATTATTAAGTCATTTTTTGCTAGATTTGAGCTGAGCGAAGGTGAACTTTTGGTCTATTTACATTATTTGTATTATGTGAACTGACGTGTACATAAGGTGATGAATGTGTACATGAGCGTATTTGAATTGGAGTTGTTTGTTATATGAAGCACTTGTGTTGTATTTCACTCCCCGTACCCCTGTATTATTGTTGTGATTCTTGTACATATTATTGTTCAGCCGTGGGCTATGTATTGTTATGGCTTTGGTCTTGTTGTTTGGGCTATGTTGTGGCATATGCGCACGTATGATGCAGTTGATTGCTGTGTTATGATTGAGATGCGCATGCGGCGACATAAGGGTGGTGTTTATATTGATGTGCATGCAGCGAGATAAGGGGCTTATGTGCGTGTTGCAAGTAAGGTGAAATACTTTATTGTGATGCACACGCAGCAAGATAAGGGGGATTATGCATGTGGAGCTATTTAGGGGAATTATTTTTAATGTGAAGCTCATGCGGCGTCATAAAGGTGATTTGCGATTATGTTATATGGTGTTTCGGGGTGATTCTAAATGTTACTCTTGTGTTCAAACGGTGGATGATTTAATTATGTCATTGTTTTCGTTAACTATTTTCACTTTGTATTATACAAGCTTTGGCTAACTTGCGTGTTATCACTTGCTATAATTTTTGATGCTATTCATCTAGTTTTCTTTCCGTGTTAGTTTTGTATTGATATTCTGCATAGGTTATTGTCTAGTGAGTGTATTGACTTGAACCTCGTCACTACTACACTGATGTTAGTCTTGATACTTAGTGGATACCAATTATGATGTAATCATATTGCGCTTCTGCCTATTTTTGTGTAGATCCAGGTACCTCAGATCGTGCTGATCGCTAGAGTTTTGAGCAGAGTTGTGGAGACTTTAAGGTATACCTGTTGTTCTGCTTGCAGGCCTCGGAGTCACCTTCTGTTGTTTCTTTGCTACTATTTGTTGTATTTCCAAACAATGTTCTATTTTGAGATTTTTAGTGTAGCCTCTGTAGAGCTTATGACTTAGTATTACCAGGTTTTGAGATTTATGTGGCTCTTGTATTCCGGTTTTGGTTATTTTATGGTACTTTTCAGCTTTCATTAATATTTAAGTTTATGGTTGGTTTTGTTGATCTTGCTACGCGATATGCTTACCTAGTCCTAGGAACTAGGTTCCATCACGAACCATAAGGTGGAATTTTGGGTCGTGAAAAGTTGGTATCAGAGCTTTAGGTTCATAGGCTCTACGAGTCATAAACAAGTTTAGTAGAGTCTTGCGGATCGGTACAGAGACGTCCTATTTGGTGGCTTAAGGGCTCGAGTGAAGTTTTGTTATGTATAATGACTTGCACGTGTGGTCGAGTTCGGTTTCGGATGATTCGGGATTGATTTTGAAGGAAGATTCTTGTCTTAGAAGCTTAAGTGGTAAGAGTAGTTTGACTTTTATATAGACGACTCCGAAATGGTATTATGATGATTCCAACAGCTTCGTATGGTCATTTTGGAATTAGACATATGCCCGGATTTGGATTTGGAGGTCCGTATGTTGATGTGATGCATTTTAGCGAAAATTGAAAAGTTGAAGGTTTGGAAGGTTGAGAGGTTTGACCGGGAGTTGACTCTAAGAATATCGGGCTAGGATTGCGATTCCGAGAGTTGGAATAGATCTGTTATTTCATTTGCGACTTGCATGCAAAATTTGAGGTTATTCCGAGTTGATATGATATGATTCGGCGCGAGTTTTTGAAGTTGAAAGTTCATAAGATCATTAAGTTCAATTTGAGGTGTGATTCGTAGTTTTGATGTTGTTTGATGTAATTTGAGGCCTCGAGCAGGGTCGTATTATGTTATGGAACTTGTTGGTATGTTCATACGGGCTCAGGTGAGTTTCAGACCATTTCTAGGCCATTTTTAATTGCTGGATTTTGGCCACAAGGGTATGCACCGCGATCGCGGACTTCTAGTCGCATTCACGAAGAGCAAATTTGATGTTTTGGCATTGTGAATTGGGTTCGCGGAAACAATTTCACGATCGTGTAGAGGAAATTCTGCTGTCAGTGACTCGACTTTGAAGTTTATAACTTGCAATCTATAAGGAATTTGGAGATGATCCAAAAATAAATGTTGTAGCCCTTTGAGTCTAGTTTTAAGAAAATCAAACCATTTGTTATTTAGAGTTCTGTATAAAAGGTTATGGCTTTTACACTATAGATTGTCTGAGAAGAGTTTGGAAGGGCAATGGGAATTTGTTCATCGTGATCGGGGGGAAACGGCCGTGATCGCGAAGGGTAAAATTTGTGCTGGAAATTTTTTTACGATCGCAAGGTTGGTGATCGCGATTGAGAAGGGTACCTCTGGAGCAGTGTTTAGAGTAGTCTATTTCAAAGGTCCTCGTCATTTTGTCATATTTTGAGCTATGGAGCTCGAATTTGGGGCGATTTTGAAGGGGATTTTCACACTTTGGATTGGGGTAAATATTCTTTATCCGGATTTAATTATATTTCGTGATTTCATCTTTATTTTTGACATTAAATTAGTGATTAGAAAGGGAGAAAATGAGAATTTTTGTATAAACTTTCAAAAATGTAAAATGAGGATTTGAAGGCCGATTTGAAGTCGGAATTGGATAATTTTTGTATGGTTGGACTCGTTTCTGAATAGGTGTTCAAATTTTGTGAATTTTCTCGGGTCTCAAGTTACGAGCCCGGGGTTGACTTTTAGTTTTCATTAAAGATCGATTTTTATTATCCGAAATTGTTTTCTATGATTTTTATTTATGATATTAGGTTATTTTGGCTAGATTTGAGCCGTCCGGAAGTTGTTTCACCCGAGAAGATCATTTTAGAGTATCAATTTAGCTTATTTGAGGTAAGTATCTTGCCTAACTTACTGTGGGAGTACTACCCCTTAGGATTTGAGTCGTTTGTGCTATTTGTGTCATGTTAAAGCCATGTACGCGAGGTGACGAGTACGTACTCGGGCTTATATGTGGAAAATTGACCGGCTTTGACTCTTACGCTGCTTTCATGTACTTATGTGGAATTGTTAGCACATGTTATATCTTTTATTCGTCATATCTACTATCATATTCTTTATTTGAAGTTTTTGTTACATGTCACATTCTTTATTGTCGAGTTTGCTCTTATATGCTTTATTTGAAGTTGTTATCACTTTTATCATTATGTGATTTCTTTTATTGTGGAGTTACTCTTAGTTGAAATTGTTGTTACATGATATCCTTTTGTTGGCGGGTTATTCTCATGGATTTAAACGTAATGCTAGTTCGTGCCATCTCTTTCATTGTTAGCCTATTCATACACTAGAATCCGAAGTTTGCCATTTCATAGAAATACTTTCAAAATTGAGTTTATCCTTAAAAAATATTAATACTGTTGGATCTTTGGAAAGGTTGTGGCCTATGGGCACTTGTGATACGAGTTAATATGTTGTGTTGTTGTGATGTTAGCGCATGTGAATTATTGTGTGGTTTGGTTGTTGTTATGTAGAGTATAAGGATGGCATTCATCGTTGCTGTTATGAGGGGCATAAGGGTGGCATCTCACTGTTGTTGAATGTACGAAGTGATACGGGTTGCTATTATGTTATTGTCTGAACGGCGCGATAAGGGTGGCTATTAAACTGAGTGATACGGGTGGCTATCAGAGTGATATGGGTGGCTAGTGATATTGTCAGGGCGGAGTGATATAGGTAGCTAATGATATAGTTAGGGCGGAGTGATACGGGTGGCTATCGGAGAGATAAGGGTGGCAATGTTAGGGATGACGTGTGATGGCTTGGGGACATTGTGTTGGTGATTTTCGTGTGATGGTGTGCTTTTCCTTGTGTATGTCATACACCTTACGTGATTTGTTGTGTCGCTTCGATGAGCTACTCGATGTCTTTGATATTACTTGTTGACTTGGGCTACAGTAGTACAATTGCACAACCATACATTGTAGCATCCCACTTATTCTAGCTTAGGAGTATGAAACTTGACATCAATCAATCATGTCCATGTATTCTTGTACTATTTGTTTTAATGTTGGTGTTGAGCCTATGACCACGCCGGGTGGATTGTGATTATGAGCCTATGACCATGCCGTGCGGAGTGTGATTATGAGCCTGTGACCACATCGGGCGATTATGATTGTGAGCCAGTGACCATGTTGGGCGGATTGTGAATGTGAGCCCTTGATCATGCCGTGCGGATTGAGATATTGGCACGTAAGTTGTCCGTGCAGTGTGATTTCAAATGCGAGCACAAGGTGCCGTGAGCATAGGATGGTGGGTTGAGACTCGTGACTTGTGATTATAAGATGAGGGGTCACAGAGTGATTTCCTTGTGAAACTTGTATTAGAATGGCTTGATTAATCAGTTTTCCTTTGTGTTCCTTATTTGGTTTTAATGATGCTTCACAGTGTTCTTATAGCTTTACTATTTATATCACAGGTTGATTCTTGTTGCCATTTACTGATTTCTGCTTTCATTATTAGCTTTATATTTCGATACTGCATACGTTATTTTGTCTAGTGAGTGTCTTGACTTGTACCTCATCATTACTCTATCGAGGTTAGTCTTGATACTTACCGGGTACCGACTACGGTGTACTCGTACTATACTTCTGCATATTTTCTTGCAGAGCCAGGTATTGGCGATATCTGACCCGGGCAGAGTTAGCATATTGGTCGCGAGGATTCAAGGTAGAGCTACTTGGTCATCGCAGTCCCTTGGAGTTCTTTCCTTTCATTGTATTGTCAGTTTGTTATTTGAACAACATTTTGTTTCGATCTTTGAGATCTTTCCATGTACTTAGCTAGAGTTCGTGACTCTGTATTACCAAATCTCAGGAGATTGTTATCATTATTGTCGCGTAGGCTTATTACGCTTTTGTTTCTATATTCATATTAGACTCTGTTTCAAATTATCATTGTTAAAATTTGCCTAATCGTTGTTAGTAATTAGCTTACCTAGTCTTAGTGACTAACTGCCATCACGACGCCGGCAGTGGGTTTTTTGGTCGTGACAAGTTGGTATCAGAGCTCTAGGTTC
Source organism: Nicotiana obtusifolia (assembly GCA_002018475.1). Taxonomy (NCBI): domain Eukaryota; kingdom Viridiplantae; phylum Streptophyta; class Magnoliopsida; order Solanales; family Solanaceae; genus Nicotiana; species Nicotiana obtusifolia. The sequence continues at coordinate 65,826 of MCJB01005191.1, forward strand.
ATTGGTTTTCTGAGTCACGAGCAAGTTTAGTGGATTCTTGCGGATCGGTAGGAGAAGTCTATACTTATCTTCGAGAGGCTACGAAACTATTAGGAAAATTCCACTTCTTTCATTCCTGTCGTGTGGATTTGTTGATTTCAAAAGTTGAGCCTCTGTATCTCTATTCTCTGATCGATGGTGATGACAAACTCTACCAGGTCAGCTGAGCAGACACCCGCGCTCCTTGCTGGAGCTGCGAGAGGCCGGGGGCGAGGTAGAGGCTGAGGAGGGGCACGCGCCACAGCTAGAGCACCTGCCAGAGCAGCAATTGAGGAGCTGCCAGTAGCTCTGGTTAGGGGACAGGCACCGGATGCGCCTGTTGTTACCTCTAGACTTCAGGGGACTTTAGCGCAGTTCTTGAGCATATTTGGTACATTGGCTCTGGCGGGATATATCTTCGTTGCACCAACTACTTCGCACATTGGGGGAGGAGCCCAGACTCCCACCGCCCATACTCTAGAGCAGCAGGCTACCATTGGTCAGGTTCCGGGTATGGTGCTAGTACAACCTGTTATTCCAGTTTAGCCTGAGGTCAGGCCAGGGGCATCAAAGGAGGAGCAAAAGAGGCTTGAGAGGTTCAAGAGGTATAGTCCACCTACTTATAGTGGCATAGCTACCGAGGATGGACATGGATTTCTAGAAAAGTGTCACCATATTCTCCGCACCATGGGTATTATGGAGGTGAGCGGAGTTGCTTTTTCTACATTTCAGCTATCGGGAGCAGCGTATCAGTGGTGACAGGTTTATGAGGAGGGTAGACCAGCTGATGTAGCACCACCCACTTGGGCTTAGTTTTGAGAGATGTTTTTGAGGGAGTTTATTTCCCAAACCTTCTAGGATACGTGGCGTAAAGAGCTTGAGCAGCTGCATCAGGGCACCATGACGGTGTCAAAGTATGCCATCAGGTTTAGTGAGTTATCCTATCATGCACCTACTTTGGTTTCTACAGTCAGAGAGCGAGTCGGCATATTCATTGAGGGGCTCAGTTACTATCTTAGATTCAGCATGGCTCGGAAGTTGCAGACTGATACTCCATTTCAGCAGGTGGTGGAGATTGCCAGGTTGTTAGAGTGTATTTGGGGTGAGGAGAGGGAGGATAAGGAGACCAAGAGGTCTCAAGATTCTGGAGGGTTTAGTGGATTCTACTCTTCAGCTATGACCTATCATGGCGAAGTTTCGGCCAGTTGGCCAGTCCAGTCCGCACTTCAAACTACTCGTGGTGCTCTAGTTAGTTCTTTTAGTGCATCACCGACACGGGGTTCCAACAACGGTTATTTCAGTTATCCGCCACATACTTAGTACAAGCAGCCACGCCCGCAGAGGGGTTGTTATGAGTGTAGTGATACTAGGCACATCCTGAGAGATCGTCACAGACTCGGGAGGGGCAAATTTTATCAGAGCACTCAGGCTACGGGCTCCATTCCAGTTGCTACTCCACCTACACAACTAGTTAGGGGTGAAGGACAGGCGAGTAGAGGGCACCCTAGACGGGGAGGCCCCACCCGTTAATATGCTTTCTATGGTAGGGCTGAGGCTGCTGCACCTGATGGTGTCATTACATGTATGGTTTAGATTCGTTATAGAGGAGCATCATTCTTATTTTGATTCGGTTCTACGTATCGGGGTGAGTCCTCCCATCTTGCATCACATAGGGGTGAGTTTTGTGATTTTGTACTCTGCTATATGTTTACCCCTGTTGGAAGATTCTATAGTGGTAGCCCGCGTCTATCATTTTTTGTTCACTATTGAGAGCTATGAGACTAGAAGTGGCTTTCTGTTACTCATTATAGTAGGTTTTGATGTGATTTCTGGATTGTTTGGTTATGATTTGTGATTCAGATGCTCCACCAGTATGGGGAGTTCATTGCATGTTGTGATTTTGTTTCAAGAAATTGAATTAGTGGAAGGGTTCGGTTGATACGATACGTAATCTACTTGTGATTCAAAGCTGAGGAGGGGATCCTCGTATTTTCATGTGGTTTGATATGTTTGAACCGGGCTACGTGCCGCGATGGTGTTATATTAAGATGAGATCCTTGTGATTAGTTCATATGTTTTGATTCTCCATCGTAGAATTGATTCGTAGTATGGTACTGATATGAAGTTGTGCCTGTCGGGCTTGTTTGATAATTCTCTCATGTGTTTCTCTTTGCATATTCAATCACATTCCCGTTGTGCTTATTGGGTTTTAGCTTGCGAGATATGTGCCTAGGTGGCATTAGATGTGACGTGTTGATTTGAGTGAATGGCTATGGGATCTTCATGGTTCTTGCATTGTTGTCAGTTGTGAGGGTTTGGAACAGGGTTCTAGCCGGTATGAGGTTAATTGCCGGTGCTAGATTTGATTATGGGCAGCTATGGTGGTCAAAGATGTTGTTATGGGCATATAGGCGATGTATTACAACGGGTGGTCATACCTTGTGGGCATATGCATGAGCTGTGACAGCTGGTTGAGGTTGATACAGTGCGTTTATACTGGAACCGAGTCTTTGGGAAGATTCAGATGGTGAAAATATTAGGTTCTATGGTTTATCGGTGTGGGTGGAAGGAATAATTTTCCGTTGATATGGTCTTGTCGGGCCTATGTGGATTGGGGTGACCTAAGGGAGGAGCTCAGACTCTCGGCGCCCGTAGTGTAGAGCAGCGCGCTTATGATGATCAGGTTCCGGGTGGTATGCCGGTACAACCAGTGATTGCAGTTCAGCCTGAGGTCAGGCTAGTGGCATTGGAGGAGGAGCAGAAGAGGTTTGAGAGGTTCAAGAAGTATTTTCCTTCTACTTTTAGTGGTGCAGCTTTTGAGGATGCATAGGGTTTTCTAGACTAGTGTCACTGTATTCTGCCCATTATGGACATAGTAGAGCTGAGCAGGGTTGACCTTACTATTTTTCAGCCGATGGGGTCAACATATAGATGGTGGCAGGCTAATGAGGAGAGTAGGCCAGCCGGCGCACCGCCACTTACTTGGGCTCAGTTCATTGATCTGTTTTTGAGGGAGTTCGTTCCACAAACCCTCAGGGATGCAATGCGCACCGAGTTCGAGCAGTTACACCAGGGGACTATGACTGTGTCCGAGTATGCTATGAGGTTTAGTGAGTTATCTCATCATGTACCTGCCTTGGTTTCCACTATTAGAGAGAGAGAGATAGAGTTAACAGATTTATTGAGGGACTCGATTATGGTCTCAGATTTGTGGCGGCACGAGAGTTAGAGACTGATACTCTATTTCAACAGGTTGTGGAGATTACCAGGAGGTTGGAGCGTATCCGTGGCCAGGAGAGGGAGGATAGGGAGGCTAAGAGGCCTCAATATTTTGAAGGGTTTAGTCGTTCTCGCTCTACAGTTTCAGCTAGTCATGGTAGGGGTTATATCAGTCGACTAGTTTAGTTTGCACTTAAGGTTATCCGCAATGCTCAAGCTACTCAGAGACCTCAGAGTACTCATTTTGGACAACCATTTTCCCGTGCACCTCCTCCACGGGGTTCCTGCAACGGTTATTCTAGCCTTTCGGGCCAGACTCAGTACCAGCAGCCATGCCCATAGAGAGGTTGTTTTGAATGTGGTGATACTAGGCACATGGTGAGGGATTGTCCTAGACTTTGGAGGGGTGTACCTTCGCATGGTACTAAGGCTATGGTTTCTGATCTAGTTGCTACTACACCTACACCGCCAGCTAGGGGTAGAGGACAAGCAGATAGAGGACGTCCCAGAGGGGTAGGCTAGGCCCATTGTTATGCTTGCCCTGGTAGCACTGAGGCTGTTGCATCAGAAGCTGTAATCATAGGTATAGTTCCGATTTGTCATAGAGATGCATCCGTTTTATTTGATCTGTGTTCCAATTATTCGTTTGTGTCATCTTATTTTGCTTCATATTTGGATATGTCTCATGATTCTTTGAGTATCCCTGTTTATGTGTCTACGCCTGTTGGGGATTCTACTGTGGTAGACCGTGTCTATCGTTCTTGTTTGTTCACTATCGGGGTTATGAGACTAGGGTTGAGAAGGTGTTCTTGGCATACTTAGCCTTTGTGAGGAACATTAGTGCTGGTACTTCTACCGTTGAGTCAATTTCAATAGTGAGAGAGTTTCCAGATGTGTTTCCAGCAGACTTACCGAGCATGCCACCCGATAGAGATATTGATTTTGGTATTGACTTGGTGCCAGGCACTCTGCCCATATCTATTCCACCATATCGCATGGCCCCAATGGAGTTGAATGAGTTAAAGGAATAACTTCAGGAGTTGTTTGACAAAGGTTTCATCAGACCGAGTGTCTTGCCTTGGGGTGTTCCAGTTCTATTTTTGAAGAAGAAAGACGGCTCGATGAGGATGTGCATTGACTACAGGCAGTTGAACAAATTTATTATCAAGAAAAAGTACCCACTACCGCATATTGATGATTTGTTCGATCAGTTTCAGGGTGCTAGGGTATTCTCAAAGATTGGCTTGAGGGCTGGATACCATAAGTTGAATATCCGTGCTTGAAATATTCCAAAGATGGCTTTCAGGACCATGGCCACTATGAGTTTTTGGTGATGTCTTTTGGTCTGACCAATGCCCCAACATCCTTTATGCACTTGATGAACAACATGCCTTAGCCATATCTTGATTCCTTCATCATCGTGTTCATTGATGATATATCGGTATATTCTTGCAGTCGGGAGGATCATGAGCAGTATTTGAGGATTGTGCTTTGGACTTTGAGGGAGAAGAAGCTATATGCTAAGTTCTCCAAGTGTGAGTTTTGGCTTGATTCGATTTCATTTTTGGGCCATCTGGTGTCCAGTGAGGGGATTAAGGCGCATCCACAAAAGATTGAGGTTGGCCCAGGCCTTCTACTACTACTGAGATCCAGAGTTTTCAAGGCTTGGCTGGGTATTATCGCCATTTGGTGGAGGGTTTTTGATCTATCGCAGCTCCTCTCACTAGATTGACTCAGAATGGTGCCCCACTCAAGTGGTCGGACTAGTGTGAGGAGAGCTTTCAGAAGCTCAAGACTGCCTTGACTACAGCTCCAGTTCGGGTTTCGCCTTCAGCGTCGGGTTCTTATACATTTTAGTTTGATTTTTCACAGATTGGAATTAGGTGTGTGTTGATACAGGAGGATAGAGTGATCGGTTATGCTTTGCGTCAGTTGAAGCCCTATGAGAAGAACTACCTGATGCACGATTTAGAGTTGGCATCCATTTTTCACATGCTCAAGATTTGGAGGCACCATCTTTACAGCATGTCATATTAGGTGTTCACGGATCATAGGAGTCTATAACACTTATTCAAGCAAATGGATCTGAACATGAGCGTAGGTGGTTAGACCTACTAAAGGACTATGATATCACCATTCTTTATCATCCATTGAGTAGGAAGGCTGAAAGCATAGGGAGTCTTGCTTTATTTCCAATTAGGGATAGCTCATTAGCTTTGGATGTTCAGGCTTTGGCCAACAGGTTCATGAGGATGGATGATTCGGAGCCTAGCCGGGTTTGCTTGCATGGTTTCTCGATCTTCTTTGTTTAATCGCATCAAGGCACGTCAATATGATGATCCCTACTTGTTTTTCCTTAAGGACATGGTCTAACATGGTGATGCTAAGGAGGTGACTATTGGAGATGACGGGGTGTTGAGGCTTCAGGGCCGGATTTGTGTGCCCAATATTGATGGGTTATAGGAGTTGATTCTTGAGGAGGCCCATAGTTTGCGGTATTCCATTCATCCGAGCACCATGAAGATGTACCATAATTTGAAGCAGCACTACTAGTGGAGAAGAATGAAGAAAGATATTGTGTAGTATGTAGCTCGGTGTTTAAACTGTCAGCAGGTTAAGTATGAGCATCAAAGACCGGGTGGTTTGCTTTAGAGGCTTGATATTGTGGAGTGGAAGTGGGAGAGTATCACCATGTATTTTGTAGTTGGACTCCCATGGGCCTTGAGGAGATTCGATGCATAGTGGGTCATTGTGGATAGACTAACCAAGTCTGCACACTTCATTCCAGAATGATTACGTACTCTTCAGAGCAGCTGGCTCGAATTTACCTTCGTGTGTTTGTTCGTCTTCATGGTGTGCCAGTGTTTATTATCTCTGATTGGGGCTCGCAGTTCACATTAAATTTTTGGAGAGCCGTGCAGCATGATTTGGGCACACATATCGAGCTGAGTACGATATTTCATCCCTAGTCAGACGAGCAAGCCGAGTGCACTATTTAGATTTTGGAGGACATGTTACATGCATGTGTTATTTATTTTTGGGGTTCATCAGATCCATTTCTACTGCTGGCAAAGTTTACCTACGATAATAGCTATCAGTCGAGCATCTCGATGGCTCCATACGAGGCCTTATATGGGAGGCAATTCCGTTCTCCGGTTGGCTGGTTTGAGACAGGGGAAGTTAGGTTGTTGGAGCTGATTTGGTCCGTGATGCTTTGGATAAGGTGAAGTTGATTCAGGATCAACTTCGTACATCGCGGTATAAGTAGAAGGGTTATACTGATAGGAGGGCTTGTGATGTGGCATGGTAGGTGAGAGGGTTCTACTCAGAGTTTCACCCATGAAGGGTGAAGTTTGGGAAAAAGGTGAAGTTGAGCCCTCCATATATTGGTCCTTTTGAGGTTCTTGAGAGAGTTGGTGAGGTGGCCTATAGACTTGCATTGCCACCCAGCTTATCGGTATTTCACTCGGTGCTCCATGCTTCTATGCTATAGAAGTACTATGGCAATCTGTCATATGTATTAGATTTTAGCTTAGTGCAATTGGACATGGATTTGACCTAAAGCATTCTCTTTTCAAATGTACCCTATACAGATCTAATCATGCTAATTCCATGTCCATAAGCTTCATCTCATGTAGTACAAGCTATTCAACCAACAAGTCACATTCCATATGGAATCTCAAACGAAATACATTGTACCATATAAGTAATAACCCAAATATGACAATTACGTTGAAATGTAACTGATCACCCAATGATCTCAGTGCCTGTGTTGTTCTTCTCAACAAGTCTATGAGTATCTAAACAATTTACCTAATCTGTCCATTACACAACAAATAAGCACACCCACCAAACTCAACGCGAGTACCCAAATCACATGTCATAACTACGATAATCCCATAGTAAGCTATTATCCGATCAAATATGATGGTAGAGTATCCCATATAACTGTAACCCTTTCGGATGACACACTCATATGCCACCTTGCACAGTATAAGCAAATTTGATAGACACCTAAACTGATCCCACAGTCTTCTAAAGTAGTAATAAGCATCTGATAAGCCAATAAGGACCCATTTTAACATTCACTCATGGAGACACAAGAAACATCTAAACCACTAGCCTCAACTGTAAACATGTACCCATTATCAACCAAATTAACAACCACACCACTCACGATCAGCTGCAACCTCGTGAAACCCAATATATCAAATATACAAATCCTTGAGCCTCTAATGTCCTTACATAAGTTGTTCATCATCTCCAACCCACAAAAATAATGCTAACAACCTCTTGAACCATACTCCTCAAACCCAAACCTCCAAGAAAGATATACCACTACATTTGGGAAGATCACAACACATCAAATACCATCAACCACAAGCTCTAACAAAAACACAGATCTCCTCACATCACCCACCACAAACATATATATGACTAACTATCTGACTATTAACTCACTTCTATTGTTCAAACTAAAGAGATATTCTCATCTATAGAAATCCAATATCTATACCTTAGAAGTGCAAGTTTCCTTATCCTAGTGACATGCATATTTGAACACAACTCTGAAGTCATACTTGCAAGCACCTCGAAACATGCATCTCTATCAATTCTTCCATGTCAGGCAACTAAAATTTGAACCTCAACAACTGACTATCTTACGAATGTCGTAGCACTTAGCTGAATTTTCCATAGATCCCATCTATAAGCATCCTCTACAACATATTCCCTTTTCTTGGAGATACTGAAATCTGTACTACTATGCTTTTAAGCAACTCAAATCATCTATGCTATCTTTGATCCCAAACCTTCAGCCTGAAGATGAAACGCAACCTCACAAAGCAGCCCAAAGCTCGAAAAGCAATCCAAACCTTCCAAAGCAACCCAAACCTCGCACGACTTACCACATCCATCTTGATACCATATCTGAGTATAAAAATGTAATTATCTACTTCCAAATCACATGTCGGATAAGTCCTTAAGCTCTTAGAACCCACTCATACAATAATCAACCATTGAAACCGAGTCTCTCCAAGTCAACCAAGTCATGCAGTCTACCAAATCCAAAAGTCTTACCACGAAAGTACCTGCAATGCCCTATCATACAAAAGGAGCCAATCATTTCCATTACCATGCTGATTCAAACTGCTACTATGCTGCTCCAACTTTTTCAGATTACTCTTGACCTGCCTTCAAGGAATCACTTTTCTTTTCAAATACACTGTTGTCTTTAATCAATACTTATCCCAAGTGACCCCAACATGAAACTACATCATCCTAAGATCTGTAATCTACTTTATTCCCTTTTATGCACCAAAAAGTAGCTCAAACCAAAATGTTTGCTCTAAAGAGACCTTCAATGAATCTGAAGCCGTTCCTTTCATCTCTCTAATATTGCATTGTAGAATCAATAATGATATAAAAGCACTCCTACCCTCTTCCATAATCCAATAGAAATCTCAAATCCTTAACCAAACCAAGCATACAATAAATCCTTAAGCATCACATCTTGGAACTTGAACCCATTGGAACCATTCTCGAGAGTCACCCACATTACTCTAGTCTCAATGCATAGCCAAAACACGCCGAACAACTTGTGCTTTGCTAGCACACGATTAATCAAAAGAAGCAACCTCATCCTTAAGCAATAGAAGGAATCATTTCTCCTTGCACACTATTCCCACGAAGAATATCGAACCCGAGTCATTCAACAACCTCCTCATATCAATAAACCGTAGTACATAACACATCTAGCAATTCCTTTGCCTAATTCATCCTCGATATCAACAGTCACGAGCCATAACTAATCAACAAGCGTACCTTGATCCATAAACTACAAAAACACATGGCCATAAGACCTGATCTTTGATGGTAGACTCCCCCACTTGGCATTAAGCCATAATCACATTGTCTAATAAGCCATAAAACTTTTTTCTCCTTGTCTACCGCGATCTCGCTCTATTACTTAGCTAAGTTTCTCATAAGCTCATGCTGTACTAGTCATAATATATTCCAGACTATCCCTAATTCATACTCATCCTTGTGACAGTTGTGTCGTCAAGCGATCCGAACTCTCTCGTAGTACATACATTCCACCGGATAAAAGGCAACTATTCATTGGAACTTCATAAGGAATCATATAACTTCAAACCTTATCATAGGAGATAGCCCACCTATTTAACCTCAACTTGACATGTTCCCATGACCTTGCCATAGTTGTGACCATTATTTAATTAGTTGATGTTCTCGAGTCTACACTCATCCACAAGCCGTAAAAGTATGTTTCACTCCACCAATGAACAACTAAAAGGTCCATTAACACATACAAAAAATCAAGAATTTATTATATAACAAGATGATAATAAAGCATCCATATTCCCTTTGTATCTCAAGCAAATACTCCTCGTCACATTTGTAACTCTATGTGTAGTCCTTAGTCACATAATACCCATAAAAAGCTACCCTGGCACTTACTAAACCATCAACCCTACTTCTAGGTACACTATCGAACATAAGAGCCCAAAATCACATGCTCACATGATTAAATTTACCAAGCCAAGTTGCAGTCTAAACCTGACAATAAGTCCTTTAGACTGGCTAATCTTATGACATAGAGAAGCATTTTGCACCCCATCCACGATATCACAAGTCATCGGTACACAATGGATAGAGTACTATTGAGTCTTATATATTTTGACGATTAACAAATATTCTCTATGTACATATGTCAAGAACTAGGTCATTTCTAACCGAGTGTATAGTAAACTCAATATTACTACAATTTTCTAGGGAAAGATATTTGTAATCTCTTTCCTTAATTGCTTGTGATATGTGAAATATTCTAAAAGATCATGAAGAGATCTCATGGGTAGTTGGAGCTAAGTGGGAGGTTTAAATGGCTTAGGAGTCTTACCAAAAATAAGACTCCTAACGTTTTCTTTGCCTTATCTGCATAAGTACTAGCGTGTGATATAAGTATTGTTATTGCCTTGCAGAATACAGACACACAAAGTTTGAGAAAGAAGTACTTGGCAAACTAGAATAATTCATGTAACACCAATCTTGAGGCATTCAATCTGTCAGCATTGTCAATATGAGAATGAAGAAGACCACTTGAGGAGTTAGTTCTTACAGTGTTTGAGTTATCTCTAAACTAAGTCCTAGTTCACTTTATTAGGATATTGAGTTGTATGCTTTGATTACTTAATACTGTGTGACATTTGGAGTATTGTGAAATTAAATTCTCTCAAGTTAGAGTAACTTGAGTGTAAGTGTAACAATCATGGTTTTGTTTCGTTAGGGTTTGAGTCTTAGGTTCCAAATGTTGTAATCTATAATTTGTTTTTCGGCTCATTTATTTTAGTGGATTTGAGTTAATCCTATGAGGTAGGTTGTGGTTTTTGTACCTTTTTGAGCCGGGAGATTTTTCACGTTAAAACTTGTGTTCTTTACTTATTCCTCTTTACATTCTAAGTACTTAACTAAAGAACCAAGGTCAAGCGGGCAAATTCTAGGGAGAACTCAAATAAACAATTGGTATTACAATGAGTTTTTCATAAATAGGGTAACACCTTGGGAGATCCTTAAAATGAGTGCACCTCCAAGAATCAACGAAGGAGAATCCACTACTAGACCACCGCTGTTGAATGGTAAGTATTATAGTTGGTGAAAGGCGAGAATGGAAAATTTTCTTATTGTTGAAGACTACAAACTCTAGAACATAGTCAGACAAGGTCCTCTAATTACCACCAAGAAAAATAATGCGAATGAAGGTGTCCTAAAAGATCCATTAGAGTTTGTAGCAGCAGATTTTCAAATGATGGAGAAAAATTCTAAGGCCAAGAAAATTCTCATTTGTGGCCTACGTTCTAATGAGTACAATAGAATTTTGCTGATCAAAAGCAAAACAAATATGGGATGCTCTTCATACGGCACATGAAGGAACAACCCAAGTGAGAAATCTAGAATAAAAATATTCATGATAAACTACAAGTTGTTTTCAATAAAGGGCATATCCTATTCAGGACAAGATCACCAGATTTACCATCATCACGAATGAATTAAAATCACTTGGAAAGGTGTTCACATATGAGGAGTTGGTTAGCAATGTACTTAGAATTCTACCTGCATCATGGGAAACGAACGTCACTACTATTCATCAGGCCAAGAAACTAGACAAGATCACACTACACGAGTTAATTGGAAACCTGAAAATTCATGAGATGAGAAAACTAAAACTACGTAGAAAAAAGCCTAAGAGGGATAAGTCCTTGGTCCTTAAGGCAAATGAAAGCGGTAAATCTAATAATTATGATGATTTGGACATAACACCATTTGCTAGGAGTCTGAGAAAATTTCGTAAAAATCCTAAAGAAAGCTTCAAGAGGGAAAATAACAACAAGAACAAGATCACCGATAAGTCATCGTGTGATGGATGTTACTAGTTCAAAATAATAGATAATATGGTGAAGGATTGTCCTACATGGGAAATCGAATACAAAAGGGAAAGAGCTGAGAAAAAAAAGAGAAAAAAGCAAGAGGATCGAGGTACATCAACCAAAAGACTTCATGGAAAAGGACTTACCAAATCCTTGAGGTAGAGACTTCTAGCATCTTGTGAAGATAGTGGTGATGACAAAAAAGAGGATGAAGACAACTAATAATGCTATATCCCTATTTGCATTAATCAATTCAGGATCATCGGAGTCAGATGATGATGGGAGTTCATCTCAAATATTTCAACTTGGAATGCAAATTAATAGGCCAGCATTATTTGCTGGACAATACTTAACTGAATGGAAGGCATGTATGGAAGTGTTTCTGCAGACAACTGAGTATGATTTATGGGAGATTACTTCTCAAGATAGAAGATCTCTACCAAGAAAGAAATGATGGGAGAGAAAATGTCAAGACAGAAGAAGAGTGCTCTACCAAAGATATCCAAATGATGCAGATGGATGCTAAAGCCAAAGATTTATTTTATAGAGGTCTCACCCAAGAAACACTCACCAAGTATGGAGGTAAAAATTGAAGGAACATAAGAAGATGAAGTTCTTAGTATGATGGCCATGAGTGATTTAGAAGCAGAGCAAGATACAGGAGAGTTAAGTACTTTAAACCTTAAGGAAAACATTCAATCTATGTATAAAAAGGATTGATATGTATCATGCTAGCGTTCATGAGTGAAGTTGATAGACTAAGTGACAGAAATGAACATATGGTAAGTAACCTTTCTTGTATAAGACATAACTGGAACAGTTTGGAGATAAATAATATTGAACTTGAAGGTGAAATCAAAACCCTTATGGATCAGGTTCTTATACTAACTTACGAGAGGACTCTGCTTAGTCAATAAACTCATGAATTAAGAGAATCACTAGATAGAGGAAAGGAAGAAACTAGTAGTACTCAGACTAACCTTGAATAAGAACTAATTAAATTGAAGGATGATATATATGATGCAAATGAAAGAAATATGACTCATCAATAAAATCTAGAAAAGGCAAAGTAAGAACTCTCAGGGCTAAGCAAATGGCATAGGTCATCTGATGCCTTGCAGTGGTTAGATGAAAATTTTAGCACAAATATAGTAGGAAAAGGCTACAAAAAACTCTACCAAGGTTAGATCATAAGTAGTAGGAATTCCTAACAATAAGTTGTGCACACACTATGGGAGAACAAGTCATTAAAACAAATATTATTTTTCTCTAATTAATGCTCAATCTAAAAGAGGTCATGATCTTCTGTACTTTGTTAAAGAAAAGAGATACTGTAACAATCCGACCAATCGTTTTGAGTTCTAGCATTTCATTGTGTGATTAGAGACTTCAAGTTGCTATATATGGTGTAATTATGACTTGAATTAATTTTTGATTTTGATTTTCGGGATGGATTTAATAGAGTGATTCTCAATTTAGAAACTTTAAGTTGGAAGAGTAGACCAAGATTTGATTTTTTGTAAACGACTTTAGAATCGGGATTTGATGGTTTCAATAGGTTCATATGGTGATTGTGGACTTGGGCGTATGTTTGGATTTGGATTTAGATATTCCTAGGAGGTTTTGACTCTAATTGTTGAAAGTTGTCAATTTGAAGAATTTCAGAGTTCATAGGTTTGATTGGGAGTTGGCTTCGTTGTTATCATATTTCTATTGTTATTTTGAGACCTTGTATAGGTTCATTTAGTTACCTAAAAATTGTGTTTAATGTCTGGTTGTGATCCCGAATGTTTAAGTGTGATTCAAATGCATTTTTTGAAGGATTGAAAATTAAGAGAAGGATTTTTATATTTGATTCTTGATTTTGTTATTATTTGTGGTGTTTTGAGCCTTTGGATAAGTTTGTATAATGTATTTGGACTCGTCGGTATGATTGGACGGGGTCCTGGGGCCTTAGGTGTGATTCAAGGTGATTTCGAATTATTTCGGTTGAGCTTGAGTTGCTGATTTTTGCTAGTGTCAGGTATGCATCGCATTTGCAAGATAGGTGTCACGTTCACAAAGAGGAAAGTGGACTGGAGGACCTTATTCATTGCGTTTGCGTGGCCATTTTCGCGTTCGCGCAGAGGGGTTGGGTGCTAGGAGCTTTGTTCTTTACGCTCGCTGGGAAGTCTCTGCGTTTGCATAGTGTTTGGAAGCTTTGTCATTGCATACAACTGGAGCTTCACATTTTCATAGAGGGGCGAAGTGTGGTAGGTCGCGTTTATGCTTCGCAATCGTAGGGGCCCTGTCGCGATCGTGAAGGGTACCCATGGGTAGACTTATAAGTACTTATTCCGGGATTCTGACCAAAACTCTCAAAATTTGAACCCTGGACTTGGAGAAGGGAGATTTTGCTTGCGAATTTTCATACAAAACTTTGAGGTAAGTGATTTTTACTCATTTATGGTATTATTTCAAGATATTATTAACACACAAAAAATGGAGTTTTGAGATGAAATTTTGGATTTTGCCTACACTTTAAGAGAGTATATTTTGAGGATTTAAGAGAAATTTGGACTCGATTTTGGAATCTAATCACATATTTTGATTTGGTAGGTTATGAGTCATCAAGATTTGGTATTGATTTCGTATTTCGGGCACGCGGGCCCGAGTTGATTTTTGATTGACCTTTTTGGAGTTCTTTAAAGATCGAAGATTTATGGATTGAGATCGCTTCCTATAGCATTGTTTGACTTCCTTGGTTTATGATTGTCTTGGTTTTGCATAGTTGGATGGCCAGAGCTAGGTTTTTGTATGATTTGAGGTTGAAGGCTAGCCCGGATGAAGTAAGTATCTTACCTAATCTTGTTGAGAGAATAACACCTAGGATCTGACCTTGTTTGTCTAATTGGAATGTGTGAGAAGTGAACTAGACATGAGGTGACGAGTGCATATACAGTTGATATGTTTGATTCATGACCGATGTAGTCTTTAGATTGTACCATTCCTTGTTTTGGATATTGTGCTCCCTACTATCATGCTTTGTATGCTTGTATGACTATGTCAGCTTCTTGAATTATGTTCGAGATGATGTGTAGACCTTGATTCCCTATTTGAGCATGAGTTTTGTTATTTTTTTGCGTATTCGCCTAATCTGAGCCGTAGTTGTACACTTCGCACGTGCATACACCCTAGCATGCTATTTTATCAATCCATGAATATGTGATTTGATATCTTTTGATTGTATACATGTATTCTTATATATGCTTTCTATGAGATGGAATGGGTTGGCAGCACGCGGGTTGTAATAATTATTGGAATGTGTGTTGTTCGTGTGGTTGTTATTATTATTGACACGTTAGTTATCCGTGCAACACGTGCATTTTTCATGCGATTATTACATTATCACGTGAGTTGTCGATGCAACACGTGAGTTGTCCGTGCAGCGTGTGGATAAGGAAACATCCCCTAGGGTCACCCTCTCATGCTTCTCTCTTCAGGGTGTATATACAAGTTGTGAGAAACCGACGGATTTTTGATTGATGTGGATTATAGGAAATTGATCATTGATTGGACTTTGGATCTCTTCTCTATTTGCGATCTCCTTGGTTCTACACTTGATTTTCACTGCATGTCTTCTCTATATGCTAGCTCAAATATATACATGCCTTTTATGCATATCTTCTTTATATGCTGCTTTACTTGATAAAATGATTCACGGTACATATCGTCCCTATATGTTGATCCGTGTGTAACTTGACTTGATATTTCATGCATATCTTCTCTATATGCAATGGTTGACAGATTATTTGATATTTCGTGCATATCTTCTCTATATGCAATCCTTAATCATTTAAGGATGTTAGGCACACATCTTCTCTATCTCCTGAGCTGTTAAATTGGTATGATACATGTGCATATTTCTCTATATGCAACTGTTGACATGTTATCTGTTATCAAATGCGTATCTCCTCTATATGCCGAACTTTTCTACGACTCGGGCACATCTTCTCTATGCGTACTGATTGGTTGTACGTGTATTTTATGCTTAGATTTTGATATAGTTGCTGGGTATATGTATTTATTATTGACCTGCATAGGTTATGTAAAGTGACTATCCTTGACCCGAGACCTCGACACTACTTAATGGAGGTTAGTAAGGATACTTACTGAGTACATGGGGCCGGTTGTACTCATACTATACTTCTTTACCTTGTGTGCAGATCTTGGAGCTAAGCTACTGCGAAATGACGAAGGCTACTGTTGAAGATGTACCTGCGATCTAATTATAAGCTACCACTTATTCTTGGTGGTTTAGTATTTGTAATTCTATTTATTTATATTCAAATATATGTTGTATTTATTCTTTGTACTAGCTTTATAAATCTCAATCTTGGTGGCTTGTGACTTCTACTACCAGTCATTTGGGGCATTGTATGAAATTCAGCTATTTATTCATTGATTACTGATGTTATTTCATTTGAGCTTTATTAATTGTTGGCTTACCTAGCCGGTTGAGTTAGGTGCCCTCGCGACTTGGTGGGATTTTGGGTCATGAGAAGTTGGTTGTAGAGCTCTAGGTTCATAGGTTCTATGATTCATGAGCAAGTGTCTAATAGATTCTTGCAGATCGGTATGATGACGTATATACTTATCTTTGAGAGGTTATAGGCATTTTGGAAATTTCACTTTCTTTCTTTCCTTGTCATGAGGCCTTGATTCAGCTTGAAGCTTATATCTTCGATTTCTTTCCATTCACTTGCATGTGAGGTTGAGCACTCGGTATTATTGGTGCACATATGGCTTGTGATGCTGTGGACGAGGCGCATGATGTGTTTTTGTGTTGTGAAGGTAGGCCGGTTTGGAGGACTTGAGGCTAGATTTAGGCCGTAGTTTGGGTGTGACAGATTCAGTTTGTGAGTATTTGCCTTTGGACTCTTATATCTTGTCGTGTCCCTAGTGGTGAGATTGATGGCTCAATGAGTTGCGAGATAGTTTTGTGGTGAGTATTATATGACTGAGAACTATGCTTAGATAGTGTGGATGTGATGAGAAGGATTTGCTTGGGGTGCGAAAGGCTATGGATATTTGATTATCATCTGGATGTTTGCATTCTTGAGTTGTGAGTGTGTTGATCGATCTTTCAGTTGTTCATTCATGGAATGAAGTAGATTCTTTTATATCTTGTTGACGAGTATAGACTCGGAAAGATCAATAGATTGCATATTGGTTGTGACTATGATAGGGTCATAGAAGGATGTTAGTTTGAGGCTAGGCAGGTGGGTTATCTCATGCAAGAAGGTTTGAGGTTGTGGGACTTTTATATGGTTTCTATGAAGAGTTTTCCTTTTAGCCAATGGGATTTATGTTCGACTATTATAGTTCGAATCGCTTGAGAAAATTTGCACGACTATCACGAGGATGCGTATGCACTTGGCATATGATTTGGAAGGTGTGATGACTAGTGTTACATGAGCTTATGAGGAGATTCAGCTAGGTGACAATGCAAGATCATGGCAGTTATGAAGGAAGAGTATTGTGGTTTATCAGATGAGGTGTTTTGTGGCTTCGAGCTAAGTTTGGGAATCTTCAATCGACGATTGGATTGCAAGGTCACTGTTATGTTAGTTTTGGACTATGGCATACTTGTGGATAAATTATGACTTGAAAAGGATGACTTCGAGGATGACTCAAGCAAGGAAATTGCTTGATGTTTGATGTACTATACTTTATGTGTATATGGAGATCATGGAATGACTCACACTTGTTATTCCTTGTCTATGTGGTGTGCAAGGAGGAAGGCTTCTATCAGTTGTTTTCTTTTGGAGTTTTCATGTGCTAACGGAGCTCTAGTCGTCGGTATGATTGGTTATGCATTCAGGACCAGGACAGAACAGGTAGCTCTGGAGAAGGTTCTAATGGGTTCAAGTTCATATGTGGTATTTAAGCGTTCTTGGATTTCTGTATGTCTAAGACTTGAGATTGCCTTGGATTGTGCCAAGACATGCGGTATGTCTATATCATTATTGATATTTCATTGCAGTATTAGAGTGATGAAAGGAATATCTTCGGATTCATAGGGAGCCTCTTCAGAGCAAGCATTTTGGTTTGAGGCTTTATTTGGTGCAAGAGAGGGAATAAAGTGGTTTACGAGTTGTAGAACAACATGATTTTATATTGGGGTCACTTGGGATGAGTTTCAATTGAGGTCCATAAAGTACTAGGAAAGAGAAATGTTATCTTGAAGGAAAGTCAAGAGGAATTTGAAAAAGTTGGGTCAGCTAAGCTTTGGTTTTGATTAGCATGGTAACAAACCGGTTCCTTTGGTATGATAGAGCTTTACTAATGTTTTGTGGACATACTTTTGGGTCTGGCAGTCTGCTTGACTAGGTTGAGTTAGAGGGAATCAATTTTGATGATTTGGGTATGTGCAAATGGGTTCAGAAAAGTTTGCGATGGTTTTGACCAGGACTTGCAGTTGATATCTTCTATATGCTTGAGGAGTTTGTTGCGTGTTGTGATGTTCTCCTGGATTGGGTTAAGTGAAAGGTTTCTGGTTGATGGAGTATTTTTCCTACTCACGATTCAGAGTTGATGATGAGATTCTTGTATTTTTGTATTGTATCACGGTAGATACGGAGAGCCGCGCAAGGCATTAGGATTGAATGGACAAGGTTGCGGTTCAGTTTTGAAAGGAAGGTCATGAGTTCTAGATAGCATGTGAGATTTCAATTGTTTAAGAGAATGCTGGCATTATCTTGTATCTCACGAGGAGGATGTATGTTGTAGTAGATGTATTACATGATGATCTACGGATGCTTGACTAGTACTACATATATTACATGGTTGGTGACTGTTGATGTTCATGTTTTTCTACATTGTGCAGAAGATTTATGGGATTACTTCTCATGAGGTGATTGTGTATGAGGAATGTATCAATCATTTGAGTGAGAGAGTTGGATATCAAATATGAAGATTCCTATATTCTCGAGGTTTAGAGACTGATTATTCTCAGAGGCAAACTATTCCTTGGTTACGGACTGTGAAGGCGTGTCAAGGGTTAGACAACTTAGTGTATGTGTTATGGATAGGTCATTGTGGACTTTTGGAAGGTTAATTTCCTATTTTGAGAAGATCAAAATTGGTTTGGGGCCTTATTGGTTGTCCTAATGAGAATGTTTATTCTATATTGGATCGGGTTTTGTTACTCTTGTGCAACATTTACTGTGGGTGTGTCATTAGGCAGGATGGATGTTATTCGTGCCCTGATTCGCTTCATGTGTTATTCTTTTATGCTATGATGGGTGTGAGACTACTTGACTATTCACATGCATGTTGGGGGTTCTATTTAGGCCTTGTGGCAAGATTTGAGCGAGATGGATCTTGGGATGTTGAGTTGCTTATTGCACCTTAGTCATGCTTTTCTTATTTGTGGTATATTGAGCTATCCGTCTCTCAAACTATCTATAGGGACCTGCGAGCATGAAATGCAGCTTCCCCAGGCAAAAGGGACGTCAGTACAAATAAAGTACCGAGTATGTAAGGCATGAAAAATAGTATATAAAAGACGTGAAAGAAGCATGGAGCAAAGGACTCAACCTGTAAGTCTGAATAACTCAGTGAATCATGAAACCTTTATAGTGTCATGTATATGCGTATAAATATCATATCATGCATAGTTATATGCGTAGAGAATATCATCAAGCCTCTGAGGCATCCCATCATATCATATCGACCTCAATAGGGTGAAATCATCAACGTACACCAGTTGATCAGTTGGTGGTGCGTATATAACGCCGTAACCTTTCCCCATACCCCATATACATAAAATATATGTGTATATAATGCAATCTGGTCATTGGTCAATGTGCATGTATAAATGAATGCAATGCATAAGGAAGTAAGTCTATACGATCTCTCGGAATGTCATAAGATCAATATGCCTTCGATTAATATCGTAAAATAAACTTTATCAACTCACGTATTTTCTGAGACCCACGAACAAATGATATAATAATAGGACACATGGGGAATCAAGAACATAGGCACCCCTATTACTTCTAAGAATAGAGGCATTTGTGAAAGTTTCGCGTTTGCTTGTTTCGTTTGTATCAATTGATAATGCCAAAAGGGAATAAGGGATAGCCTTAACAAACCTTATCATAGTCTTTCCAATGACCACGTTGAACTCATCTCGTCGCACTTTAATCTACAACAACGATAATAACACTATCGTAAAGGTAAGAATGATGCAACTATTGCATAACAAATAACAAGCTTATTTACATTAAAACGGACAACATCACTCCTGTTTTCATTGCTTTCCCCAAGTCCACCAAAACAACAAGAATGCATACAACCTTCAACTATATACCTTCATCACCATAACACACCTAACAGTCCAACAACACCAATCAATCTACACAACAACAAGTGCACAAATGTCACCAACGAAACTACTTTTTAACACGACAAGCGAAAGCTTGGATTGGAACCAAGCCCCAACTCTTGTTCCTATCTCCCATGTACTTACAACACTATCAACAAGTCCAGTATATAAACATATATATTGTCATGACATTCCAACCTTATATCGATCATAAAAGTAACATCAAATAATCCAACAAGATATAACAACATGGACAACTTCTAGGTATTGTGTGGTTGCTTATTTTCCTATTTACAACACCATCAATATACTCAACATATTGACAAGAATAACATTAATAAGAACATTATAACCAAGCTATTCCCCGCGATTTCCAGCCATATGAAGTCATATACACAACTCCAAAATAGTCCAATAAGAGACAAAATCTTCTTGTACAACTTCAAGTTCTATCTTATAATTCGTCATCCAAATAACTTAACCAAAACATAGATAAGCTTAAGCCCAAGAAATAGGGTGTTATAAATCCCCTAAATAATTAGAACAAACTCGAACCAAAGCTTTCCTTAGCTTACAAGCACCCTTAAATACATCACAATACCGTGGAGACTCTTTTCATCATTTAGGCTAACTTTTGAGGCTAGGTTTAGGTAAAACCACCTTAGATTCGACTTGAAATCTTGCAGAACTGTTAGGGAATTATTGAGAGAGTTTGGTAACTGTCCTTGGTCGAAAATGACCAAAAATTAGTTGTCCAACCCCTTTAAAATGTTCAAGGGTTGTTCACTAACTAATTGGTTCCCATTGGGAGCTGCTATACGACTCCGTCTTTGTATGTGCACCTCACTTTGTGAACATATACAGAACTATGACAAGAATAGGTAGACTCCTCCGAGTTCGTTCAAGCTATATTGAGCTTATAACTAATTGAAACCTCTCTTGCTTGATGGGCTTAATCCCGAGGACTTACCGATTCTTATCATCTTCTTACTCACCTTTCCTTATCCTTACTCCTATCTACCAAAAACCTTATTGCTCTACATACCTTAGCTTGCAACCTACACATCTATTTATACTACTTGCAACCTTCCATTAACTTGCTACCACCATAGATTTCCTTTCGTGCCATCTCAGTTGTCATTAAACATAAGCAGCTACTTTTTCGTGTCGTTACAAGACCAATTCTTCTTCAAGTTACAATGCTTTTGAATCCTTCTTCCTCGTTTCCTCAGCTAGTCATTCATTATATTATTTAGGGGAGACCCGCTGATTCTTGTAAAGCTGCGAGCTTATTACATCATATACTTGACGGAATTTTTGATGTCCTTGATCGCCTATAATTATCCCTAGTTACTTACCTCCACGCCCTTATGCTCGTAGGGTTGCTTCTGCACTGAAATTTTTGACTGTCTTCCCAGTGTTACTCTCTTTTATTTCTGTAACACTTATACGATACCTTTAACTATCCCAACTTCTATGCGAATATTTCTCAAGGATTACGACGTCATATCTGTGAGAATGGATTCACTATGCTGGGGTTCACTACATTTATCTTGCACAATCTGTTGATTTGTCTGTATCCTCTTGTCTAGCCATAACTAGGCTCTTCTTAAATCAACTACTAACTACTCGTTGGTCCATTCTTATATCTATTGTCCGCGTAATCTCTCTTGGGATATGTCCTTTGTCTTCACTAGCCCATATTGATTTTTGTTACTTCGGGAGTCGAACTTAGCCTTTTGGTAATCACGTTCGAGTCACCAACTCATTTTTCGAAATGAGGGTATCACTTTATGGCTTATATAGTTTTATTGTCTCAAGGTATATCACCTCATGACTTTTCCTTCACTTGACTATAGACTCTGTCATTCTGTCATAGTTTGATTTACTGTTATCACCCATTTATCACATCTTACTCATAATGCTTCATTTACTCTCTTCTTATTCTCCAGCTAATATTTATGTCTATCACTTCATTCTGTAAACTTCAGCAAAATGTTCTTTCACTTTTAGCTCCCCATGATTCATCTCACAGGCTCTTCGGGACGCCTAACTTTCTCTCTAGTATTCATTTCTGACTGTACTATTCTAGAGTCTACCATCTGAGTGTCTCACAAAGAAATCTATTACCACATTTGCACTATCCTTCGAAAATGTTAGGTAATGATAACAATTCATCCACCACTTTGGGTTACTCTAGCCCCAGCTGGATTATGATATCCCATCCTTCTCTTAAACTATATATGTTATTTCCCATAGGGCATTATTGAGATGGGTGTGGCCAATTGTATATATCTGTGTTACTGTTGAAAGTAACTTATAATGCTTATATTTCTCTGCCTGAATTGGAAAGAATGATAATCTTCTCTAATTAGGTGGCTCGTACCTTCCTTCATCTTGCTTCTATTACATGTTGAAATTTAAGACACTGACGGGAGCAAAAAATATTGAAGTCCTGCGAATACTTTCACCTTCAGATATTCCCATGGCCTGCTATTCATGAGTGTGTTAGATATTACCGTTTTAGGGTCTTAAGCATGAAATTTGCACATCTCGTATGCGCCACCTGATAGGGCCTCATACTGGGCCACGTTGTCGAGAACTTTCTGTCAACTAGTGCCCTTACCTGCTGCTACATTAACCTTATGGCTAGTTGTAATTTTTCTAATTGCAAGTTTCTCTATATCATTAGCAAACATAACTCCTCAGCCAAACTCTTATGACTAATCTCTATAACACCATTTGGATTTGAAAGAAGGATTATAGACTCCTAAATGCCTTATAGCTTCCTGTTTATATAATGTGGTGCACAACACAATTATAAACAAGGCTCTACTAGACACGGCTTATAGACTCCATAGGATAAAACTACTCTGCTACCAATTTTGTCACGACCCAAACTGAAGGGCCGCGACGGGCACCCAGTGCCTAACTCAACCGTAACGTATACTTCTTCTCATACTATCATGGGTAAATGAGCTTGAAAGGCCATCATGAGATAATCAGAATTAAACATAAGAAAAAGAGATAACCTGCGAACCCTAGGCGATTTTGCAAAGATTGGTTGAAAAAAACTCGCAAGCCTATCTTATACACAACCATTAGATTATACACATATTCTCAAACCTAGTGCATTAAATACGACCATGTATGTAAAACCTAATATGATCACTGTTGCCCCTATCCCCATAAAACCTGTTACTATCCTACATGGGTAGCCATTAATCAAATGGACTGAAGCAGAAGTTACTCGCATGAATGTCATTGAAGGCTTGCAATATGCTGTCATTGGCAAATTTTCGTATGGTTGGCCATAATTGCAGGAGCTACGTAGGTTGATTCCTGCTCAATGTGGGATAAAAAGTGAGTGCAATATTGGTTTTCTTAGAGATAGGCATGTGTTGATCAGGCTCACATTATTGGAAAATTATGTTAATCTTACCTCAAAAAGTGCTTACTATGTGAAAGCCAAAGATGGCTACCAATATTAGATGAGACCTCAAATCTATGATGCTAAATTCAAAGTTGGTGAGGAAACACCTATAGCAATGGCTTGGATTTCATTTCCTAATCTGTTACCAACTTATTTTGTAAAGGAGTGTTTGTTCTCATTAGCCTCAGCAATAAGTAAACCATTGCATCTTGATATAGCCACAATCAATAAGACTAGACCTAGTTGTGCTAGAGTCAAAGTACAAGTGGATTTGCTGTCTGATTTGCTTAAAAATATAAGGATGGACATAGAGAATGAGACAACGGGGGATATTAGAACTGAGTGGGTAAAGGTGCAGTATGAATGTATTCCCAAATATTGCACGGAATGCAGGCTTCAAGATCACAATGAAGAGGAATGTAGAAGACTACATCCAGAGATTATACCAGCTGTGGAAACTCAATCGGAGGCATAAGTTCAAAGTGATGCTACTGATAAAAAGTAGGTGAAACTAAATAATATTAAGCCACCAATTAGAATGCTAACTAGTGGAAAATTAGTTAGATATCCTAATGGTAAGTGGACGGAGGTCAAGGACAACAGGCCAAAGAAGGACCATACTGGGAAGGAAGAGGAGAAGAAGATCAATGAGGTTACTGTAAAGGAGACTGAGAATGTGGAGCAGAAAACCAAGGCTCCAATTCAAACAAAGAACAAATTTGAATTACTGGAGGAAGGAGAAATTGAGGAAGCCATACAGATAAAGAAGGAGGCAGTACAGAAGGTGATGAACAATGATGAAGCTGAGGCAATCAAGGGAAACAAGTCAAATCCTATTGCTACTGGAACTTCTATTCCAAAGAAGGGTGGGAGTACAAGTGCGTCCAAAGAAAAGAATCCTAATCCTACTATTTCTGGGATTGAGGAATGTAACAAAAGGGAGTCGACCATTGAATTAGTACACAGAAGGTTTGGTACAAACAAAGAAGAATTGAGGCAACTCAATGTGACAACTAATCATTCGTGCCATGAAATTCCCTCACAAGCGTTTGAAGAGTCCACCAAATTGAATGCAGCTGATAATGAAGCAACATCTGGATATCCATTGTGGAGTGATGAAGTTGAGAATATGGAGAAAAACAATGAAGAAAACAGTACAAGAATGCATGCACAAACTGGAGGAGTGAAGGGAAAAACATTTGACCTAATTCCTCCTACAACAGTTAACCCTAGTGCCTAGAAATCTAGGGTTGAGGATTTCGAAAATAACAATCACCATGGTACTCTATCCGCTGAAGAGGCACAAATATCTCATAAACAAGCTGAGATTGCTGGAGGATCAATAAGTAGAGCTTCAGCTAGGAAGAAATCCAATATAACAATAATCCCTAGGGATGCTACTTAGGTTGTAGATGATGATGGGGGTGCTCCAATGGAAATTTTGAGTGGTGATCAAGTTGAGAAGGCTAGTACAAAGGTATTAGAAGAAACAATGCAGTCAGCTCATCAAAACAACTGAAGGCAAGGAGATGGAAACCAATGGAATAGTGTTTGCTGCAAGTGCAATAGTAAACCCTATATTAAGACCAATTTATGATCTTCAATTTAAGGTGATTCAGGAGGCATTGGGGAATATGGAGAGAAATGCAATGGTGTTGAAGAAGGCTACAAGGCAGTCACATCATCAAATTGACGTAGTAACAAGAGCTTGTGCTTTGAAGCTGGGCAGTCAAATGGAAACAACAAGGCAATCGAAATTGCAGGATTGGTAGTAGATGATCCTGGGATTCTAGCTGGGAAAACATTCTGTGTTACTAGTGGCATATTGGCAAAAGGTATGCTTAACAATCACAGGGGTCAAAAGGAGTTGGGAATGATAGCTAAGAGACATGAGCCAAATCTTATGGCACTCCGGGTGGTTGACAGTGATAAAGGTGAGCAAGAGGAACTAGGTAAGGATATTGAGGAAGAATCTACTGCTACCAACTTTCAACAAGTAGTTAAGGCTGGCGACATCTCACTTAGGAGTGTTGATAAAAAAATATCTGCTAGAAAACAATCAAAGAAACACAAAAAGAAGAATGTCACTATTAGGGTACAACCAAAGAGGAGTGGTCTCTCAACTTCCAAGTGATCTTATGGATAATGGATTAGTGTGGAATGTGAGGTCTGTGAACTCACAAAAAGCTTTCCAAAGGTTAGTTAACCTACATAGGAAGTACAATTTCTATCTCATTGATTTGATGGAGCCTTGGCAAGATATCAATAAGCTGGAGGAATATTGAAGAAGGCTAGGGATCCATTCTGCCTTTGCAAACATGAATGGTGAGATCGAGGCTTTTGTAGATGAGGAAATAGATGTAGACATTATGATGGATATGGAGCAACAAATGAATTTAAAGTTGTTTCATAGAAGTTTGAGTAAGGAGATAATTGTTACACAAGTGTATGCTAAATGTGATGCTATAGAGAGGATTGAATTATGAGATTCTATGTATCATTTAGCCTCAAATATGGAATCACCATGGCTTGTAAGGGGTTATTTCAATGTTATCTTATCTGAAAAAGAGAAGTATTGTGGACGTCTATTTTACCAAAGTGAAGTAGAATACTTGCACAGTGTGTTGATACATGTGCATTGTATGATTTGGGCTTGAAAGGGAGTCTATCTACATGGTGGAATGGGAGGTCTGATGATGATTGAATTTTCAAGAGGCTTGATAGATTCTTGGCTAATCAACATTTTTAGGATCTATTCCCAGCACTGGAAGTTGAGCATTTGATTAAATATGGTTCTGATCATGCCCCTATCTTGTTATCTTGTAACATTAACAGTGTACATGTTAAGAAACCTTTCAAGTTTCTAAATTTCAAGAAAAAACATGAGACTCTCCTGAATGTGGTGAAGGAGAATTGATTAACTAATAGTGTGGGGAATCATTTATTATATTTCAAAACAAGATGAAAAATGTAAAGAAAGCATTGGCAGGTTGGATCAAGGAGACTATTGGAGACATATTTAAACAAATTGCAGCAATGGAAGATGTCATTAAGGTGCATGAGGTGGAGTTTCAACTAAATCCAATAGCTCAAAATAGAGCTAATTTGCATAAAGTTGAGGCTAAACTTACAAGGTTCTATCACTTAGAAGAAGAATTTTGGAGGCAAAAGGCTGGTATGCAGTGGTTCAAGGATGGGGATAGAAATAAAAAATTCTTTTATGCTCATGTCAAAGGCAAAAGGAAAAGGTTGCAGGTATCCAGAATATTGGATAACAATAGTAATTGGATTGAAGCACAAGATGAAATGGTTAGGGAGGCAGTGGACCTTTTTCAAGCTCAATTCACAGAAAAAAGAATTCCAACCAACTTTGATATAATAAAGCATGTTCCTAGAATGATTTCTGATGATCAAAATGAGAGGCTGTGGAAAGAACCAACAACGGAGAAGGTCAAGGCAACAACGTTTGGATTGAATGATGACAGTGCTAGTGGTCCAGATGGATTCACTGACCATTTTTATCACGCTAGCTGGGAGGTTATTGGTGAAGATGTGCTTAATATGGTCAGGGTGTGGTGCAACACTTCCAAAGTTCATCACTCATACAAATCTTGTGCTGCTACCTAAGAAGGAGAATGTGGCTACATTTTCAAATACGAGGCTAATTAGCTTGAGCAACTTTTCTAACAAGATTATATCCAGAGTGAACCATGAAAGGTTAGTTGAGTTACTGCCTACTCTAATCTCTCCTAACCAGGCAGGATTTGTCAAGGGAAGAAGTACAATGGAGAATATTCTACTAATACAAGAGATCATAACAAACAAAAGAAAGCGAGGCAATCCATCAAATGTGGTTATCAAATTGGATATGGAAAAGGCTTATGATACAGTCTCATGGTTGTTCTTTTAAAAGGTTTTGAGGCAGATGGGGTTTGGAGAGGTGTTTATGGACATGATATTTTGGTTGGTGTCTAATAACTGGTATTCAGTTCTTCTGAATGGGCAGGCTAATGGCTTTTTCAAATCTTCAAGGGGTGTTAAACAAGGGGATCCTCTTTCACCTACATTATTCATACTAGCAGCTGAAATGCTTAAGAGAGCCTTAGATGTTTTGTTTGACAATCCTAACTTCACAGGATTTGGAATGCAAAAGTGGAGTCACAACATCAACTATCTGTCTTATGATGATGATACTATAATCTTTAGTTCTTCACACTATGGGGCAATACAGCTTACAATGAATGTCTTGGAAGAATATGAGGCAGTCTCAAGTCAGAAGATCAACAAGGAAAGATATATGCATGAAAGTGCTCATGCAGACAAAGTGAACACTGTCCATCTCATTGTTGAATTTCAAAGACATCCTTTCCCATTTACATACTTGGGGTGTCCAATACTTTACAGCAGGAGGCAAAAGGATTTCTGTAAGAATATCATATTTAAAGTTCAGAAGAGGCTATCATCTTAGAAGGGAAAGCTATTATCAATTGGTAGAAGGGTTGTATTGATTTCACATGTGTTATAAAGTATGCCAATACACCTCTTGTCAGCAGTAAATCTACCTACAAATGTTATTAACCAAATGCATAAGATGTTTGCTAGGTTTTAGCGGAGTAATTCTTGGGATGGTAGGGAAAGATATTGAGCTTCATGGGATAAATTGTGTCTACCTAAGGAGGAAGGGGGTCTTGGCTTTAGGTCACTTCATGATGTGTCTAAGGCATTGTTTGCCTAGCTCTAGTGGAATTACAGAATTATGAATACACTGTTGACTGCATTTATGAGAAACAAATATTGTAAGAGGATTAATGAAGTGCTGGTACCATGGAAAGGTGGGTCTCAGGTATGGAAGAAAATGCTTCAAATGAGGAATGAGGTGGAGCACTAGGTGTGGTGGAAATTGAAGAGTGGCAACTTTTTATTTCTGGTATGACAATGGGGCTGGACTTGGAGTTATTTACCACGCTTCAGGGATAGAACATTGGTGTGATGAATCCATAAGGTACATTGATGAAGTTGTGGAGAATGGGGCATAGAATGAAGTGTTGTTGAGGGAGCTTTTGCCTGATGATATAGCTGACCATATATTGGAGAACACCACACCACATGCAGACTATCTTGTGAAGGGTAAACCATGGTGGAAACTACAATCAATAGACCACTTCACAGCGAAATCTGCATGGCAATACACAAGGAGAAGAAGGGAAGAAAGCATGATATACAAATTCGATTTTGGGTAAAAGGCTTACCATTCAAAGTTTGTTTCTTTATGTGAAGGTTGAGGAAAGAAAAGTCGCCACTAGATGACTGGTTCTTAAGGCTGGGATACTTTAGAACTTCAAGGTGTTGGTTAGGAATCCTAAGGAGGAGACACTGCCTCGTGTCTTTTTGAAGTCTCTAGTTGCCAGATATGTTTGGGATTACTTTGGTGCACCTGCAGGGATTTAAACAGCAGGGAAACAGTTAGTAGGAGTCATAAATGAATGGTGGAATAGGCCAGTTAACACAAGTTTGAAGGAAGTGTATCATGCTTTGCAAAATCTAATTGTGTGGTACTTATGGAAGTGGAGAAACTCAGGAATGCATGGGAAAACTATGTTAATTAACAGAGTGATCTTTCACATTTCAACCTCAATACATATGTTCCTAAAGGTGAGAAGGCCGAACTTCAAGGGAGTTACTGCAAAGTGGTATGATCTACATGATAAGTTACTACATCATGTTCCAAAACTGAGGTATACTAAGGTGTTGTGGTAACTACCTCCTATTGGCTGCATCAAATGTAATACTAATGGGGCTTGTAGAGAAGACAATGGAGGAGCTTGATATGCATTTTGCAGAAGGGATGGAATATGTGATCTTATATATGCCCAGGCAGATTCAATTGAGGATGCAACAAACAACATAGCTGAAGCACAGGCCATTCTTGAAGCTCTCAGGTACATAACCATCTGCAGTTTTCTCCATGCCTTATTGAAACAGATTCTATGCTGAAAAAGAGAGTGCTAGAGGAAGTTCGGGAATCACCCCAGAGCATAGCCAATCAGATGGAGGAAATTAAAACACTATTGGCTAGGGGTGTGTTTCAGGTTGTTCATATATTGAGGAACGACAACAAATTAGCAGATCATCTAGCTAACTTGACTCTAGAACAACATGCCATTGTTCAGGTACAGTCATTTGAGGAACTAGACACACAAGGGAGGAAAATGCTGAATAATGACAAGCTACAGTAACCCTACATTAGAGTAAGAACTGCCAAGCCAAATTCTAAATGATGGTGCAAATCAATGACATGAAGTGGATGGGGAGCCTCGTTGTAATAAGGTGGATGATGGAGAAATATGATGAAGGAAATGGGAAGGTGTTAGGAGAAGGAGATCATATTGCACTTTTCTACTCGAATCCATAGAGAGGAGAGTACGAAGATTTTATCTACTAACATTGTTTCTTGTCTTGCAGGTACTGTTGAGAGTGCTTGGTTTTATGTTTTGGCTAAGTCTATTAGGGTGGTATTAGTATCTTCAATGCTCATTCTCTGTAGTTGTAATCACTACATGCACTAGCCCAAATTGTCATCAAACAAGACATGGAGAAGACTTCATATGAGTCAACAAAACTGGAACTTCCTAGAATTCCAGTTTGGTAGTGATGGGAAGTTTTGTATCATAAGATGTAATTGCTTGTGCATCTACTACTTCCTGGAGGTCTTACAAGCTATTGCTAGTAGATCTCATGATAACACAAGTAATACTGATACGCGCAAGAAGATTGCACTGCCAAAGCTGGACAAAATGGACCATGGGATTTTGCATCCTATTGCAGGTATGATGATCGTCATGTGGAAGAACTACCAGGCATTTTGGGCATCTCTAATAGAAGAGGAGTGTTGTTATACCAAGTATGCAATCAGAACAGGCTGGCACAAGTACAAATTGTCGGGGTAAAGTTTCCACAACATTAGTATTGCTTTGTTTTGGACAATAATGTTGAACCCTAGTGCGTATAATACGACTATAAAATTGGCTTTGAAGTGGTTAGAGCTCAGTGTTAGACATTGGTTTGAGCTGTCATAT
Organism: Nicotiana obtusifolia; assembly: GCA_002018475.1. Taxonomy (NCBI): domain Eukaryota; kingdom Viridiplantae; phylum Streptophyta; class Magnoliopsida; order Solanales; family Solanaceae; genus Nicotiana; species Nicotiana obtusifolia. The sequence continues at coordinate 96,384 of MCJB01005191.1, forward strand.
GCGGAGGAGTGCAAAAATTCAAGTCCAGAGAAGTGGAATGTTTTTTATACATGCTTGGATAATCGTGGTCACATATGCTCATGTCTAGATTTTGCTTCTCAAAGGAAGATGCTTCATAGTATTTCTTGTACTATCAAAGTTTAGTGTAATACTCAACTTTGATAATAGGATTTATGTACTTTCATACTTTATTTACTTACATTTTGTGAGACCTCCGGACACCTTGTATTTTGTTTTGTTTTGATTATTATTAATAAAAACACTACTAAGAGAATACTCGACATAGGACGACTCAACATGGTGCACAAACTTATACATGTGACAATACGGACCTATAAGACCGAAATTATCATTTGTACACTCAAAACATAGGCCGACAAGCCATATACATGAAGTATGTCTACAAGCCTTGAAGAGTACATAAACATCATAAAGGCTGGGACAGGGCCCCACCATACCAATCAATATATGTCAGAAGCATACTGACCAAGTAGGCAACTCCGGAGCAAGTGGAGTGTACCAACACCTGCCGCTGAGCTGATAGCCGACTAGGAGGACTATCAACCTATCTATCGAGATCTGCGGGCATGAAACGCAGCGTCCCCAGGAAAAAGGGACGTCAGTACAAATAAAGTACTGAGTATGTAAGGCATGAAAAGCAATACATAAAAGACATGAAAGAAACGTGGAGTAATGGACTAAAGCTGTAAGTTTGAATAGCTTGTGAATCATGAAACCTTTATAGTGTCAAGTATATGCTTATAAATGTCATATCATGCATAGGTATATGCATACATAACACCCTCAAGCATCTGAGGGCATCCCATCATATCACATCGGCTTCAGTGGGCAAAATCATAAATGTGTACCAGCTGATCAGGTGGTGGTGTGTATATAACGTCGTAACCTTTCCCTATACCCCACATACATATAATATATACGTATATAATTCCATCTAGTCATGGGTTAATGTACATGTATAAATGAATGCAATGCATAAGAAAGTAAGTCGATAATATCTCTAGGAATATCATAAGATCGATATGCTTTTGGTTAATATCATGTAATAAACCTTATCAACTTATGTACTTTTTGAGACCCATGAATAGACGATATAATAATAGGACACATGGGGAATCAAGAACATTGGCACCTGTAGTACTTCTAAGAATAGAGTCATTTGTGAAAGTTCCGCGTTTGCTCGTTACGTTTGTATCATATGGATCATGCTAAAAGCGAAGAAGGAATAGTATTAACTTGCCTTGTCATAGTCTTTCCATTGACCACATTGAACTCATCTCTTCTCACTTTAATCTACAACAACGATGATAACATTGATGTTAATCTACAAATGATGCAACTATCGTACAACAAATGACAAGCTTATTTTATATTAAAATGGACATCTCCCCTATTTTCCTTGCTGTCCCAAGTCCATCAAAACAAAAAGAACACATACAACCTTCAAATATATACCTTCAGCACCACAACACACCTAACAGCCCAACAACACCAATCAATCTACAACAACAACAAGTGCAAAAATGTCACCGACGAAACTACTTTTTAACACGACGAGCGGCAAGCTTGGATTGGAACCAAACCCCAACTCTTTTTCTCATCTCCCATGTACTTGCAACACCATCAAAAATTCTAGTATACAAACGTATATATTGACATGACATTCCAATCTTATATTCATCATAAAAGTATCATCAAACAACCCAACAGGATATAACAATATGGACAACTTCTAGGTATTGTGTGGTTGCTTCTTTTCCTATTTACAACATCATCAACATACACAACATATTGACAAGAAAAAAATTAATAAGAACATTATAACCAAGCTATTTCCCGCAATTTACAGCCATATGAAGTCATATACACAACTCCAAAATAGTCTAATAAGAGACAACAACTTCTTATACAACTTCAAGTTCTATCTTGTAATTCTTCATCCAAATAACTTAACGAACAAATAGATAAGCTTAATCCAAGGAATAGGGTGCTATAAATACCTTACATAATCAGAACAAACCCGAACCAAAGCTTCCCTTAGCTTACAAGCACCCTTAAATACATCGCAACACCATAGAGACTCTCTTCTTCACTTAGGCTGATATTTGAGGCTAGGTTTAGGTAAACCCACCTTGGATTAGACTTGGAACCTTGGATAACTGTTAGGGAATTGTTGATAGAGTTTGATAACAATCCTTGTTCGAAAATGACCAAATATGAGCCGTTCAACCCCTTTAAAATGTTCAAGGGTCGTCCACCGCCTAAGTGGGTCCCATTGGGAGCTGCTTGCGTGGTCTTACAAAAACGTGGATATCTCTCTACTCGATGTCATATCAAAAAATGGTTTAATGTGTTAGAAACTGGACTCATAGATCTTTAATTTGATAGGTGGATCATCCCGTAGCTCAAAGTATATTCCAACTTTTGTTCCACAACTCGCTTGACTTCAAAACGTAATATACGAATATCATACTACTAAAATAACTCATAACATAACCTTCTTATCATGTCAAGCACCCTAGTATCACCCCAAAAGTACATGTTATAACATTCCCAACTTGTCAACATTTGATGAAACTTATTTTTTTCAATTTGTTTAGCTTCTAAGCCTTTCAACTCTCTTGGTACTTGTTATCCATGATCTTATAAATTTTTAACCTCCAAGGTAACATGATTAACTTTCTTTATGTACTTTCAAAGACGATCTTATTTCCAAGCATATATCAACTGACTTACGACGTACTTTTACGAACAAAAACATGAGGTGTAACACGTTTGTGTTGGTTGAAAAGATAAATTGTGTAGTTACTAGTTGTTGTGATTGTTGTTGTTATTGGGGACCTGGGGATTGTAAAAGAAGCAGGGGAGATTTTGCCTGTTTTTTTACAAAATAAGCTTGTCATTCGATATATGATAGTTGTATCATTTATAGCTTGTCGATAGTGTCATTATCATTAATTGTATATTGAAGTTCTGCTCAAGTTAAGCGTATTGAGTTGTTGAGCAATTGACGAAAGGTATGTAAGGGACATTTCTCTTATTTCGATGGCATGAATCCATAGTTACGTAGTCTTGAACATAATATGCCCAAGAAAAGTCATTCGTAAAAATCCAATGTTGTGTTATTCCCTCTTGTTCGTGACGTAGCTATCCCTTCAAAGGATTTCCTATTCAGTTTAGCATTGTTCCATGTCTACTTGAGAAACAGAGAGTATGCATGTGCCATTACTGTATTACTATATTACCTATCGGGCAAGACATATACACGCCATGCCTTCGGGGCTAGACAGATGCCTTTAGGGCTATACAGTTGCCTACGAAGCTATACATTTTCCTATGGGGCTATACAATTGCATACGAGGCTTTAAATTTTCCTATGGGGCTATACAGTTGCCTACAGTGCTATACATTTTGACATATACACGTCGAGCCCTATATGAGGCCAGATAGTTTATACTGATACTACGTATATAATATGAGTTAGAGACAAGTAAGTATGTTTCCAAATTATCATTGACTCCTCAGATTACTTCAGTATATCATGTATGTCAATTCAGTTTTAGTTTCAGCTATTTAGTTGCCTTTCATGCTCGATACATTATTTCGTACTGATTCCCCTTTTACCGAGGGCGCTACATTTCATGCCTGCAGGTCCTAGTAGTCATAGAAATAGGCATCAGCAGTAGACACACCAGTACACAATTTGATTGGTAAGCTCCACATCATCCAAAGTTACCAGGTCTAGAGTTTTTGTTAGTATACTCAGACAGTATGGGTAGGCCGGAGCCTTGTCCTGACCATAGTATAATTGTATTCAATAGAGGCTGGTAGACATGTCTTGTGTGTAAAAAAGTCGGCATGGTGGCCTTGTCGGCCCATATATGTATGTGTGTGTGTGTGTGTGTATATATATATATATATATATATATATATATATATATGTTAGGTTACTTCCCTGTTCAATTGAGATTAGTTGTTCATTCCTCAGATTTTTATAAGTTATGGCCTTGCCGGCCTAAGATATTATGGAACAATATTCAATTGGCCTTATCGACCTAAGCAATCATATATGTTCAGATAGCATAAGTTTTAGTTGGTAAGCTCGGTCATAAGACAGCTGATGTCGGTCTCGCCTCCTAGGATTTGGGGCGTGAGAGGGTCGTGGAAGAAGCACTAAGATTGTTACTCATGTACACTCTAAATGGATTAAGGAAAGTAAGTGTGCAAAGTTCACCTATCGCCTCAGTGGGTAAAGAGAGATTTCATTCATCGTTTTTCAATTAAGAAGGGGCTCAAGTTAGTATGGATTCCTAAATCTAACCTGTGAATCTTTTTGCAAGCTACAGTGGGAGGAAAAAAATCAAGACTAGTATCTGGACAGTGGGTGCTCTAGACACATGACTAGTAAGAAGGAAAATTTTCTCTCTCTAACAACCTTTTTAGGCGGGAGTGTGTCACTTGGATATGGTAAAAAGGGAAGAATTACTTGAATTGGCAAAATTGGAAAGTCACTCTCACAAGCCATAGAAGATGTGTACTATGTTGAAAGGCTAAAAGCATAACCTGCTCAGTATCTCACAAATGTGTGACAAAGGTAATGAGGTAAAGTTTAATACTGCTGAATGTACAGTCACCAAGATGAGCTATGATGAAGTGATTTTGAAAGGGAAGAGACATAACAATGTCTACAAGATATCTATTATGTCTCTACTTGATGAAGAACTGACTTTTCTAAGTGTAGTTGAAAGTGATCCACTACTAGCGTATTAGGACAGCTCAATGAGACGAGGAAGAAAGAGCAAGCCATCTATTACATAAGTAAAAAGTTGACACTGTACAAGGCAAGATGTATTCTGTGAACACACGTGCTGTGCTTAGACCTAGATTTCCTAACTGTTAAGGCATTACTTATATGGATACACCATGTATTTGATTTCAAGGTTGGATTTGCTAAAGTAGATTTTCCAAAAATCGATGCCTACTGGTAAATTGGCGAAATGGCAGATTTTATTGAGAAAATTTGACGTTGTGTATGTAACCCAGAAAGCTATCAAATACAAGCCTTAGCTGAGCACCTTGGAGAAAATCCAGTGGACAAGGAGTACAAGCTGCTCACGATTTACTTACTAGATGACAATGTACTATTTGTGGGAGAGGACATTGTAGAACCTTATCCAGGTTGGAGAATGTATTTCAACGGAGCGTCAAATTTGGAAGGAGTCATAATTTGAGCTGTCTTGGTTACCGAGTCAGTTCAACATTACCCAATTGCGGCAAAGATCATATTTCCATGTACAAACAATATGGCGGAATATAAAGCTTTCATCCTCGGTATTAGAATGGTGGTGGATATGTACATCAAGAAACTTTGGGTTAGGTGATTATGATCTATTGGTTCATCAAGTACAAAGGGAATGGACCACCAAAAACGTCAAGATTCTTCCATATTTGCACTGCATAAAGGACTTATGCAAGTGGTGGACAAAGATTAAGTTCAAACACAATCGTAGGATCCAAAATGAGTTTGTTGATGTGCTTGAAACATTGTCATCAATGATCCAACATCTAGATAAGAATTACATTGACCCTATCGAGGTATAGATACGTGAACAGAACACATACTAACTTTCATGTGGATGAAGAGCCTGATAGCGAGGCCATGGTACTATAATATCTAAATGTTTCTCAAAACAAGGGAGTGTTTAGAAAATGTGACTAGCAATAAAAAGCAAACACTAAGGAGGTTGGAATATGATTTCTTATTGAACGGATAAATGATGTACAATAGAATTCCCAATCTTGGATTGCTAAGATGTGTGGATGGTGAGGAGGAAACAAGATTGTTGGGAGAGATACACGCAGGAACATGTGGACCTCATATGAATGGATTTTCTCTGGCTAAGAAGCTTCTAAGAGCATGGTATTTTTGGATGTCTATAGAAGGGGATAACATTCACTATGTACAGAAATGTCATCAATGTTAGGTTCACGAAGATTTTATTTGCGTTCCACCAAATGAGCTTAATGTGATGGGCTCAACTTGCCCTTTCACCGCTTGGGGGATGGACGTGATTGGACCCATAGAAAGTATTACATCAAATGGGCATCGTTTTATTCTAGTTGGATTTGATTACTTCACAAATGGGTCAAGCTTCAACGTACGAGGAAGCTACAAAGAAAGTGGTAGCAGATTTTATTTGCAACAACGTAGGCTGCCGGTTTGGAATCCCACAATCAATCATAATACATAATGCGGGTAATATTAATAGTGATATCATGAATAAAACCTATGAAAAGTTCAGGATTGTTCATTAGAATTTCAAAACTTATCGACATTAAGTGAACAGAGTGGTAGAAGCAACTAATAAGAATATGAAGAGGATCTTATGGAAGATATTGAACAATCACCAATAGTGGGACAAGGAACTGCCGCATGCTTTTCTTGGTTATCGCACCCCGGTTAGGACCTCTACTGAGGCAACTCCTCATATGTTGGTTTATGGCTTAGAGGTTGTGATACCCGCAGAAGTAGAGATACTCTTCTTTAAGGATAATTCAATAAGTTGGTTTGGATGATTCAGAATGGATACGTAGTAGACATAAGTAGGTGATTCTTATTGATGAAAAGAAGACAAACAAAATTTGTCATGGTCAAATTTACCATAACAGAATGCTCAAGGAATTTAACAAGAAAGTAAGGCCTAGATAGTTTGCACCGGGGCAATTGTTGTTGAAAAATACATTTCCCCACCAGGATGATGCTAAAGGACATTTTGCGCCAAATTAGAAAGGTCCATACATGGTTCACTGGGTACTTTTAGGAGGAGCACCGATCCTAGCAGTAATGGATTTCCATGTAAGCACCAAACCAATCAATTCAGGCGCAATAAGGAAGTACTAGATCTAAAGGTAGTCAAGTTAGGTTCTCTTTTACTGTAATGTTGCATCATTTATGGTAACACATAACTACGCTTTGACCTAACTTCCCTTGGTGGGAAAAGTAGGTAAACCATGTCGTGTTTAGTTTAATTGTAATAGAAAACCCAAACTTTATCTCGGTGTAATTGGATCTCCACTACAACCTGATTTCCTTCGGTGAGATAATCCACACTGTATGTGTAATGGCCCGGCCGATCGTTTTGTGTATTTGAGCACTTTTTTCCCTATTTGTGTAAGTATTTGTTATTTTGTGACTTGCGGTGATTGCTGGTTTTGTTCCAAGATGGTTTGAGACTGAATTGGAACATATAGTTCTATTTTGAAGAGCTTAAGTTGCTAGAGTTGACCAACGTATAACTTTTGAGTAGAAAATCTTAGGTTGATGATTTGATGGTTTCGATCGATTCATATGATGATCTGGAGTTAGGCGTATGTTCGAATTTGGATTAGGAGGTTCCTAGAAGGTTTTGGCTCTAATTGTCTAAGATTGACAATTTGAAAGTTTGGAGAGTTCATAGGTTTGACCACGTTGACTTTGATGTTATCGGATTCCGATTGATGTTTCAGGATCGTGGATAGGTTTATTTAGTTGATTGAGACTTCTTTTAATGTTTTGTTGAAATCCCGAATCTTTATGCATGGTTTGGACGTATTTGATGAAGTTGGAAAGTTTGGAAGTTAAGAGATGGATTTTGATGTTCGATTCTCGGTTATGATGTTAGTTGTGGTGTTTTGAGCATTTTTATAACTTTTGATAAGGATTATAGGACTTTTGGTATGGTTGGATGGGGGCACTGGGGGCTCGAGTGTGTTTTCGGATGCTCCACACCTTTTTGATGTTATTTGGCAATTCTGATTCCGGTGCATTGCACCTGCGAAGGGGAGGTCGCTTTTGTGATGCTAGTTGGTTCTATGGATGGTCGCTTCTGCGAAGAAGGAGAGCAGGTGCGAAAGTGCACCTGCAGAGACTATGTGTGACCCTATGAGATGAGGCATGCCTGATGATTCGTGCACGATCGATATTGTAGTCGCATCTGCGAAGCTGCACATGCGGTAGGTACGCCGTAGGTGTGATAGCTTAATGTGTCAGTGAAAGCTAGCAGATGAGAGCATGTCGTCGCAAAAGAGGTATCTCATATGAGATATCTTGGACGGTAGATTCCAAATGACTGGCATCAATGTCATATTTCGAGGGTTTTCTCATATTTCACTTTTTTGAGTTTTAGAGCTCCGGAAGAGGCAATTTTGGAAGGGAGTTTGACTACTACTTTGAGGATAAGTGATTTCTACTTGATTTTTGATTATATGTCTTATTTCCTCATGGTTTTACACAATTATATTATGACATTGAAAGAGACATTTGAAATTTTTGTCTATAATTTAAGAGAGTGTAATTTGGAAATTTGAGTAACGATTTGGACTCAGTTTTAGGATCTAATCTTATATTGTATTCGTGGGGTATGGGTAGTGGAGATCTATCCTTTTTTCGATTTTTGGGGGTTTGATTAAAGATTGAAGCTTTATTGTTTGGAATTTAATTTTTGTTGTTTTGTTTGACGTTATTGTTATATTTGACTAGATTCGAGTTGTTTGGAGGTTGAAATGAGAGGAAAAGCTATTTTAGGAGGATGAAGCTTACCGGGTGGAGGTAAGACTCTTGACTATCCTTGTAAGAGCTAATTCTCCCCATAGGTGATATATTTCCTAGTTCATGCTTGATTTAGGAGCCACATGTATGCGAGGTGACGAGTGTATATGCATAGCTAGGTTATGACCGTATCTGGTAGCATTGACTTGAGTTATTCTTTGTTTCTATTATGTGAAGTTAATATCCATGTTTCAATTGATTCTATGACTATGTTATGATTCATAATTATGATTTAGAAGGATGCTTAAGGTTATGACTTATTGAATCAGGCATAAAAGATTATTTGTTCATACTGAGATTCATTATTTTCCGTAGACATACACTTGTCTTATTTGCTCTATGATTTGATGGTTATACAGCTTAATAAAGTCATGGTAGATAATATGGTTCGACTTGTGCATTCTTTAATAGCTTATTCAGCTGTTGTGATAAATTGAAGTATATGATTAGCCATAGCTATATTTTTTCCATATGGGATTTTATCCTCATTCTTATTGCTATGTCCGGTGCTTCTTTATTATATTGTTTCATACACATATGCATGAGTGAATAGTTGGTTATTGAGGAAAGTTGAGGATTTTGGCGCTACGGACACTCTGAGCGGTTATTGATTATTGGTTACCAACTCTTGGATATGGATCTACCCCTCAAGAGTCAAGTGATTACACATGTTATTTTGGGCCTTGTGTCCTAGATTTTTGGTGCTTAGTGTGGACACATGGTCTGTGTTAGGCACTTGAATTTGTGTTGTGAGGTATTGAGAAAGAATCGTGAGCTTGCATATATATACTTTGACTCATGCATCAGTTTTATATAAATATTGTTGACATGTATCATGTCTTTATATGAGAATTGAGGCTGATATTTTTTATCTCTTTTATGTAAAGCATGCCGAAATTCCGTATGAATTGTGTTTTGAGCTTTCGTACTCCTTTGATGATGTCATGCTTATTTTGTATCTTATTTATTCTATCCATGATTATTAGACTGTTAGTAAGTGTTGATATCGAACCCTCGACACTCCTTTGATGATGCCATGAGTCATGGCCTCACAAATAATATCAAACTTAGGAAATAAACAATAAATAAATACATTAGTTGCTTTAGGCACGACAAAATAAATCATCATGATTATGGGTGCATTTTTCATGGCATATATGTGATACATAACTCCAAATTTATGTGTGTGTTCACGATTATTAATCAACTAACTTCAAATAATAATAATAATAATAATAATAATAATAATAATAATAATAATAATAATAATAGTGTCATTAATTTTAGGTACTTATGCGTGGCATGATTCCTGACACACAAACACAACACTGGTGCGGTTCTCACAACTTGTTCAAGATAAATTCCATAAATCTTAAATAAGAAAATAAAAGCGGTTTTAAAAGCGAAAAAGCATAAAAGCCCCAAAACATAGAATATCCAGATTAATTAAGCCAAGTGTAATTTTTTAGTGACCGTGCTAAAATTACAATACTCGAGGGTGCCTTACACCTTATCTCGGATTAACAGAATTCCTTCTCTGGTCTTCTATATTTTCGGATCATAATTCGGAGTAAAAACTTCCTTGAATTGGGATTTTGAAAATTGGTGACTTGGAACACCTGAAATAATCTATTCCAAGTGGCAACTCCTTAAAAAATTATAATCGTCAATCCTTTTCAAATGATGTCACTTTAAAAAAAGATATGTTCTTGTACCTCGTAAAGAAAAAAGTAAACATGTTAATAAGATAAACATTAAAGAAAAAACTAAATATTATATTAAATAAAATAATTTGTTTTTGAAAACAATTGTCTAAAATGTATTTGGAAAAGGGATTTTGAAAATAATTTTGGTAGGCTAAGAACATATAATTTCGTCTAGACATGAGAATGGGAACCATCTTGGTTATGTCTACTGTGGCCAACCGAGTTACCATATGAAGTGCGAGTTCATCATGTTTTTGTCTTTTCTTTGTCGATGGCATCTCGTCATTACCCCTTTATTTTCAGGCCCGGTTCAGAAGGACAATCAGAGGGACATGGCCTCAATAATTTATGTATTATTTTCATAGGCCGCAGTATAGTGTCTGGACCCAAAACTCCTACCAGAGCCGCGACGATGCCTAACACTGCTTGCTAGTCAAGCCAGCAATGTCACAATAATAATTAACTCAAACAACAGAACTAAATTGTAAGCCCCTAAATATTTTACCTAAAATAGGGGATTTTGTGGTGCCGACGTAGGAGCACGCCGCGGTACAGACTTTTTGGGTTGAACAAGTGCGCTGGGGAGTAAAGAAAAATTTATGGCAGAAAAAGACATTTTTGCGACCTAGAGTAAAGAATCACTCTGCGGACTGCTGAATGGCCACAGAGTGAAGCAATAGTTGTGCAAGTTAGAAGGAAAGTCGGTGGTGTATTATGCGACCACAGAACAGGTATGCAGACAGCATAATGGCAGTAGAGTGGTGCAGGATTGCCCAGTTTCGGAGGGCCATTTCGCGGCCCATTACACGGACTACAGAAGCATTATGCAATCGCATATGCGACCGCAGATCTGTCACGGAGCTCCTTTTTTCTAATATTTTTTACCCGACCCCACTTCGATATATTAGAGTAATGGACCACTTCTGAAGCAAAAATATATATTCTACAGTGAGGGAGTGCCAAAGAGTGAGAGGAGAAGTTCCTAATTTCATCACCCATCAATTTTTGCTCAAAGTTGAAGAAATTGTAAGAAGATTCACTAGGTCTTCATCCTAGAGGTAAGTTTCTACTCCATAGCCCTCAATTTCGTGATTCTAATTGGAAATGGGTAATTAGCCAAGCAATTCTTGGGTGTGGGAGTTGTTTATCTTACATGCATGTACCATAAAAGTTAGTGGAGAAATTATTGGGCTCTTTTGGTTTACTTTGGGTAGCAGGGTGAAAGAATCCACCATTGGAGGACCTTGAAACCTTTATGCACACCTAGTGTTTGATAAAATGCTTAAGTGAGCTGGAGCTATGGACTCCTTCATAATTTGAGTTCAATTTTGCTATATTTCTAAATAGATTGACAAGGCTAAGAATTCCGGAATATTGTAGTAATTTAAAAGCTCGAAGCAAGGTATGTTGGCTAAACTATTTTCTTAGAATTGAATCCCGCAATGTCCTTGTAAGTCTCGTGGTGCTCTTCCAAAACTAATTTTTTGTCAAATACACCTTGTGTCAAAATAATTATGCGTTCAGTATGTATTCCTAAGATCCTTGTTATGTTGAGTTGATGTTTGAGAATGTGATTTTGGTATGGGCCGTGTGTTATTACATGATAACTTAAAAGCGTGATTTTTAAAGAAAGCTATCATGACAATTGTGTAAGAAGTCACATGTGTAGGAGCCTATGACCCTTAATTGCTCAAGTATGTGTTTAAAGTCTTAAGTTGAAAGGCCTTGTTGTTGATTATCCATGATGATGATTGAAAGTGAAATAGTGAGCATGAATTATGAAATACGACCAATGTGCTAAGAATGATACTGTGTCATGGACAATGATGCCAATAAAAGGAATTATATGTAATGGAATATGATCTAGTTGTAATAATTTTAATAATTAATGCTTTGGGAGTATCGAATAGCCACCGAGGAAGGGTAGGTCGAAATAACCTAACCTCGAAACTACAAATGCCATTGTAGGAGTGATTGAGGGGTAAATCCCTGTGTTAATATGATGAGATTGTTTCCCCTAATATGGGATGAGATTAGTGTGTTGAGATGTTTCCCCTTGAATGGGATGAGATTATTGCTAGCGAGATGTGATGTGATGTCGACCCACACGATATTGTGGTGAGACGGCTTAGCCGATTGGGCTGAGATCGGACACCATGCCGCGCACATGGTGGTATTGTGAGTGTACATCTCGGGGTGAGACGCTTAGTTGGTCGGGATGAGACCGGACTCCGTGCTAAAACACGATGGTATATCAGTGCTAAAGATCTCCCAACTTAAATTACCGAAACCTACTTGAAATTTACGTTTGCCCTAATGTGACACTTTCATACCGTTTGAGCCTCTTATTGATATCATGTTTTATTCTCCATTTGGTGTTGCTCGTTCTATTGAGAGGGTGTTTAGATATATATACTAGTACTATTCCATATGTACTAACGTCCCTTTTGCCGGGGCGCTGCATCTTTAATGGATATATGTGGTTCCATAGCAGGTGGTATTGATCAGCGATAGCAGCATACTCTCTCCTCACCTGATTTGGTGAGCCCCACTTCTTTTCGAGGTCCTGTATCTTCTATCTTTTGTGCATAGCATATTGAGGTATAGCCGGGGTCTTGTTGCCGGCACTGTCATAGCACTCTTTTGTTCCTGTTAGAGGTCCGTAGACATAGTGTGGTTTGTATCTGTTTTTGGGAAAGTTAAACTAAAAATGTTGTAATTGTACCATCTATTCCACTTAAACTATGATTGTACAACGTACTGTTTTGAAGACTTGTTAATGAGGTAACTAATGGAATTGAATTAGTGTTGTTCACATGACTTCTTATGGATTCATTAATTAAATGCATTCATCTCTTTATTTGTGGGTGAGTTGGGTAGACGGCACTATGCAGGCTTGCTCGACCAGGGTAACTTTGCTGCGCGCCGGTCGCGCTCCCCGAGGTTGGGTCGTGACAAACTTGGTATCAGAGCCTAAGTTTTTAAAGTGTCCTAGGATGTCACGGAGCAGTGTCTAGTAGAGTCCTTCTTATTGGTGTGTTGTCGACTACATCTAAATTAGGAGGCTACTTGGGCATTTAGGAAAATTACCCTTCTTTGGTGATCTAAGCATGCGATAAAGCTGATTGTAAGATTGTTCCTCCTTTAACTCGTGCATTGCTCTAATTTTCAGTATATGTCGCCTAGGAAGAAAGCAAGAACTGGTCAAGGAGCTAATGCCACCCCAGGAGTTGTAGTTGACCCTTTACGTGATGCGGCGGGTGAGCACCCGATGGGTGAGAATATTCTCCTGGCTACTACATTGCCTGATTCTACTGGACCTGGTCAGACTGCACCTGTCGGAACACCTACTGAGGGTGCGACGATCCCTCCAACTGATATTCCAGTTTCACCTCCAGCCCCAACTTCTGGTCCCAGTGTATCCGATGGGGATCTTAAAGGAGCCATACAGATATTGGCTCAAATAGTGGCTTCCCAGGCCCAGAGATCAGACGCTGCACCCACTTCTTCTAGTCAGCCATGGGATTCCACTAGTTCCAAGGTGAACAGATTTCTCCAGTTGGACCCTCTAGTGTTCACAGGTACTGATCCTGAGGAGGACCCCCAAGATTTTATTGACGAGATACACAAGACTCTCCGAGTTATGCGTGCTACTGAGAAGGAGGGAGTGGTATTGGCCTCCTACCGCCTGAAAGGAGTGGCCTATTCCTGGTTTGAGATGTAAGAGGACACCCGAGAGGAGGGGAGCCCTCCGGCAAGGTGGACTAAATTTGCCGATGCTTTCATTGATCATTTCGTGCCTGGCGAGACTAAGGCAGCCCATGCCCCTGAGTTTGAGAACCTGAAACAAGGTAGCATGAGTGTGTGGGAGTAATCATATGAGATTTGCGCACCTGTCCAAGTATGCCATCTACATGTTGCCTTCTATAGAGGCTAGAGTGCGCCTGTTCGTGCAGGGCCTTAGCCCTTTTTCTTATTAATGAGGCCGCTATAGCTGCCTTAAATTCTAATATGAACTATTGTAATATTGTGGCGTTTGCTCAAGCCACAGAGACCGGCAAGATGAAGAATAGAATGGAGCGAGAGAGTAGCAATAAGGCCTGGTCAGCAGGCAACTTTAGTGGTTCTTCTGGTGATGGTGGTGGTGGTAGGACAACTTTCAGGGGAGGTTCATCAGGGTCGTCCTAGTCTTTTGCTCAGTCTTCAGTCAGTGCACCACCGACGAGGCCAAGTCAGTAGTATGAGAATCGTTTTAGGCCTAGCCAGGGCAACAGGGAATCCGACCAGCAGGATCGGTCTGCTGGGAGATTTCAGCAGTAGCAGAGCCCCCCATGCCCTAGGTGCATGAAGATGCACTTTGGGGCCTGCGATATGGACCAGCCCATATGCTACAGATGTGGTATAAAGGGTCACGTTCAGAGGGATTGTCGTTCGTCTCACCAGAGCACGGGTAGAGGTACAACACAACTAGCCAATTCTGCAGCTACTACATCCGCAGAACCTCCCCCAGCTCGAGGCACTCCACCACCCACAGGACGTGGTGCAACCGTTTCTATGCTATGAGGGGTCGCTAGAGTTCAGGGGCTTCTCCATATGTTGTCACAGGCATATTGACCATCCAATCTCATGACGTGTATGCTCTTATTGATCCCGATTCTACTTTGTCCTATGTCACTCCCTATGTTGCTATGGAATTTGGGATAGAACTGGAATAGCTCCATGAGTTGTTCTCTGTATCTACTCTGGTTGGTGAGTCTATTGTGGCCGCGCGGGTTTATAGGGATTGTGTTGTCACGGTGCGTGGTCGAGACACCATGGCCGATCTCATTGAATTGGGGATGGTCGATTTTGATGTAATAATCGGGATAGATTGATTATATTCATGTTTCGCTAAGCTTGACTGTCGAACCAGAACCGTTAGGTTTGAATTTCCAACTGAGTTAGTGATTGAATAGAAGGGGGATAATGTGGTGTCAAATGGTAGGTTGTATCTCCTACTTAAATTTTACGAAGTTTTTCTTGTTGAAGCCAACCTTAATTTGAAGGTAACCTTGATGTAATATTTCAAGAATTGCTTTTGATAAGTATTTTAAGCAAAGAAAGGCTAAGATATGTGAGGTTTTACTTCTTTCTACACAGGCATGAGTTTTGTCAAGTTACAATTCATTTGCTTCATATGATTCTTGAGAAAATATCATTCAAGTATGAATCTTTCCTTGTTTTTCTTAAGATACGAGCCTTGATATTCAGCCATAATCCATTTAGAAAGTTCTACTTTAGACTTTATTGTATGTAAGGTTCGCCTTTCTTCTTTGGAGGCATGAACTTACCAAATACGGTAAAAATTGATCCCTATGAGACTCTGAATCCGATTATGAGTTTTCCGTGTTTCTTGCTGAGTTGAGAGCTTTCAAAATCAATTATAATCTATCTTAGAAGCTCAATTTCATGTCTTGATTGTGTTTGAACTGCCTATACTTTGTTGTAAGCTTATACCCAGTTTACTGGAAATTCCCCGTACTCGGGCTCTGAGGTTCGCAATTGAGTGAGTACTGGCTGTTGCTTGAGGTGTGCAATCCATTGTGGTATATACTGGACTCTTTGAGGTCTGCAATTTTCTCTAGCCAGAGTTATATTGAGGTTCAAAAAGGTCCATTTATGTACTATGATCAGCCTGCAAGTCAACAGCAGTTCTGTTGAGCGACAATTATGTATATATGTGTGCACAAATAGTATCGATGTGTAAGTGTTTAGACACATGTAGATGATGAATGTAGCATGTTCCATATATTGGTTTAGCACTCTATAGTCATACATGAGAAAGACATTTAGAGAGATATAAATATAGATAGTAACCGTTCAGACGGTAGTATTCGGACGCATAGCATTCAGACGCAGAGCGTTCAGACACAGAGCGTTCAGACGCAGAGTGTTTAGACACATAGCGTTCAGACGCATGAGTGTTCAGACACATAGCTTTCAGATGCATTGAGACCGTTCAGACGGATATACATATTTAGGCGTGCATACTCTATTGAGTGAGATAGCATCAGGAACTTATATAGATTATGATAGTATGTATACAGATATGAGAGACACCACATATATAGATCTGGTATTACTAATATGATAACAGATTCAGAAGTAAGTGATGCACTTCAGTTATATTTTGAGTTTCTTTATGTTACTCTTTATTTCAGTAAGGATGGTAGTTCCAGAGTATGACTATGTTTCATATGCATTCTCAGCCCTTCTGATATACTTCAATTACATTCTTGTTTCTTGTATTGTCTTTCTAGGCTAACGTATAGACAGTTTAGAGAAGTGCTTGTATTCAGTTACATTATTACGGTCCATGATATTACACGTTTCTTTATGATAATATTTCTATCTTACATACCAAGTACATTGGTCGTACTGACGTGCCTTTCTCCTGGGAGACGCTGCGTTTTCATGCCCGCAGGTATATGTAGTTCGAGAAAAGACAGACATCAGTAGGACAATAGGCAGCTTTATATATGGGTATGGCGGGGCCTTGTCCCGTTCGTATGTTCACTTAAGCAGTTATTCATAGAAGGCTTATAGACATGAATCATGTGGTTTAGATATAGTTTGTATAAGAGTCATGTTAGGTCTTATCGGCCATCCAATTGTATGAAATCCCAGTTTATAGTATGTTTCTCCTTTAGAGCTTTATTTATGATTTTAGCACTTTATGTATGAGTATGAGATAGTAGGTTATTGGTAATCAGTGGCTAGCTCCAGTTGCTCGTCGCGGCCTTAGGATTAGGGTCGTGACACAGTCATGCTACCCTGCTTAAGGTACTCAAACTGACCATGGAAGTCCTCTCTCTGAGTGAAGGGAATGAACTTCTCAAAGAACAATTGTGAGAACTGAGACTAAGTGAGAGGAGGTAAACTTGCTATCATGTCCTGAACATACACCTACCACAACCTCTTGGCAGCACCATGCATCTAAAACACTATAAAATCAACTCCGTTGCACTCCGCTATACCTATGTTGTGCAATACCTCATGGAAAAGGTCTAAAAAATCCCGGGGGTCCTTAGAACATGTACCACCAAAATGAGGGGGGAAATATTGGTGAACTTGTCCAACCTCTTCAGTCCCTTAGCTGACATCACAGGTCTCTCTCCAGGCTATGTAGCAACAATAGGCTGAACTACCCAATTGGTAGAACTGCTGGGGTCTGAAATCGATAAGCCATCTGCTCTGGAGTGTGAGTAATGGGATCTTAAGCTCCTCCTCCGGCCTAAGATACGGTTGGTGCTACAGCAAATATATTGGCCTAGGCCACACTTTCCATATGACAAACTAGGTGGACTAGGGCGTCTTGAAGCACTAGGATAGCAATGAATCCTCTGACCTGAGTTGGTCCTACTGCCTTGGTCGGAAAAAGGATCTCCTCTTCTTTCTCTATCTGAGGCTCGACATCAGGTGCCGCTGCGCGTGCTATAGGTTGAGCTCTGCCTCTACCTCCGGCTCTACCTCGACGTCGGACTCTCGTGATCCTGACTGTGGCACTAATGCTTGCTCGCCTGATTTGATTGAATATTTTCTCACCATTTGTGAGAGAATAGAAGAGTAATGGTTCAAACATCGAAATAAACAAATAGGCACGATGATAATGCAAGAAAGTGAAGTTTCCTAATAGTTCGGTAGCCTCTGAAAGATAAGTACAGACGCCTCCATACCGATCCGCAAGACTCTACTAAACTTGCTCATGACTTGTGACACCTAGGCAACCTAGTGCTCTAATACAAACTTATCACGACCTAAAACTTCCATCGGAGCTACGACGACACCTAACACCGCCTGCTAGGCAAGAAAACAATGTCATGATAATAATAAACTAAAATAACAATACTATAGAATCTCAATAACAGAATTATCATAAAATATCTAAAATAGCAACAATAATGCAACTACAACCATCCCATGATCTGGTGTCAACAAGTACATGAACACTATAAAACTCAAAATGCAGAGTCAAATCTCTATTACAGATCTGTCTGAATGATAGAATAGTGAAAACAAAAAAAAGAAGAGACTTCAAGGTCAACGAAGGGGCGAGTCCTTGCTCAAAAGATGATCGGATATAAATCAACAATCAATATAATCGTTGCGGCATGTAACCTAATCCAAATATCAATTCATTATGATGTGCAACCCAATCCAAATGTAAATCACAATACGGCTCTATGGCCTACATCAGCCTTCAACCACTCAAGTTTCAATGGCTCACATCTCATAAAACTCAGCGCAAACAATATCACATGCAAAAGTCATCAACAAGATGTGATATAACATATAAATAATGTACAAATACTGAGATATAATATGTGGATGAGAAATTATGACTAACAATATGACTCCAATCAAGAAAACAGCTCAAAATAGCTACAATGGCCCTATCATGTCCAACCGGTAAGCACATAGCCTAGACATGATCCCTAGCATAATTAACAACTCAAGTAGTCATACAAGTGGAGAAGAAAACACATATATAATGAGGCATGATCAAAAATGAATCTCATAGTAGCCTAATGTCTACTGAATCACGAATGCCTCGGTATACACACACACACCTATCACCTAGTGTGTGCGTCACCCCCAACACATCTCAAGTATTATAGTCCTCAAGGATAACCTTCAAACTAAGTTTAGATTTGTTACTTACCTCAAAGAGTGTGAATCAATACTCAAAAAAGCCCTTCCCATGCGAATCGACCTCCAAGCGACTCAAATATGGTAAAAAAAAAAACTTAATAACATCTTATGAAACAACCCAAATCAATAAAACATTGATCTTGAATAAAAATCAAAAAATCAACCCAAAAGGTCAACTTGGACCTGCTTCCTCAAAAGTCACTATTTCCGTAACACCCATTAGAATACGAGTCCAAGCATACAAGTTTCATCCAATTCCGACTCTAAATGGGGTTTCAAATCCTCAAATTTCATTTAGAAAAGTTTTAATGAAATCTCTAATTTTTTCACTTAGATTCACCACTCAAACGATAAAATCAAGGTTGGAATCATGAACAATAAACAAATCCGAGTCAAAACACTTACCTTAATCCAAATTGTGAAAATCCCCTCCAAAATTGCCCAAATCTAAGTTCCAAAATGCAAAATATGTTAAAATAACTCAAACCCTCGAAATAGAATTCTTATGTTAGCTGCCCAGGCATACCCTTCGTGAACGTGTCCATGCCATCGCGATCGTGATGCCAAACACACCTAACTCTATGTGAACACTGCAAGGACCTTGCGAACACATAGGCCAAACACTCCCAACTCCCAGCTGCATCGTGAACACGACGCCCAATCGTTAATGTAATGAAGGGTGGCTGCCCAGCTTACACTAACCCTCTGCGAGCGCGACTTGCATGTCGCGATCACAAAGAAGAAAACCAGACACAAGAATTAGCGGTCCCAAACAAAGGGTAAAATGGTCTGAAACTCATTTGAAATATACTCGAGGCCCCCGGGACCTCGTCCCCTGATGGTAGGATAAAAATACGAGTTTTTGAATACTTTGCACCTATTATTTGACTAAACTTTAATCATGTCTAAGCTAAAATATAGTTAATTTATACTTATTATGTGTTTTGTGTTATGTAGGTTGTGATTTCGAGCTAATACACCTTTTTGGAGCTAAAATAAGTAAAAAGGAACTTTGAAGTCTGAGTAGAAGGTCGAAAGTTAAACCATGATTGAGTTCGAGAGTTGAAGACCACATGTGCATAGCAAAAATGAGGGTAGAAAAGACAAAAGGAATGCAATAGAGCTACCACTTCGTGGCTTTGCGATTGTGTGCAGAATTTAAAGAAACTAATCCTTCTAAAAAAAGGCCACTAACAGGTTTTGTGTTAGGCCAATTTGGCTTCGGACAAGCGGAAAGTCACATGCAATACCATAAATTCACTACTACGTTGTGCTTTGCCACATGGTGGCAGCCAAAATTCAAGGTTTAGGCATCAAACATATAGGAAACAAAGTCCTTTAGAAATTCTTACTAATGCGACGCACTGCGCGTTGCCCAGTGCACCGCGGCTGTGCAAATCTAGCATGCTTGGAAATTGTTAGCTCTCTGGAAATTCCTCACTCAAGACCCAAGTTTGGATTGCATTTATGATTTCCTATACTTTATTTCTATTTGTGATGAATTACTCCATGTCTATGGAGTAGTTCTCCTTAGGGTTTGATGGATTTGGTGTATTGATGATTGTTTGTGGATTATAACTCTAGTTTAATGTATTGAAGCATTTTTTTATGATTTAATTGTTGCATCTATATTCACTTGTTCATGTAATCGAGAGAGGCATAACTTGTGATATCTTTGCATTATATTGTTGGTTGAGTTTATTAATTCTTCTTAGTAATCGAAGGAGGCTAGTTGAATCATTGATTAAACCTAGTTAGGAGGATAATCGAGAGAGGTTCTCTTAAAGACCAAATCCACTACACATTCCTGCATATCTTCACAGAGCTTCGATTGGTTAATCTCGCGAGGTTGAGACTTAATCGAGAGAGGAGTTTCTGCTAAACGTTTGAACTAATAATTGCGTGAATTCAAGAGACTCACTTGAACATTAGAAATGAATTATCTAGAGTTAGATCCTGAACAATTATCTTGCACCTATCCTACCAAAACCCTATCTTCTCCCATTGATAACCTTCTTTTCTTGTTCCTTGTTTTGATTGTCATTAGTCAATAGCTTTAGACTCTTAGTTAATTTTCGTTAGAAATCACATAAATCTCAACTGTTGATCATCTATTTGAACCTTTTACCTCTCATGAGCACTTGAATTTGTTATGAACTTTGTAAAAGTTGAAGTGTGGGGTGGTTGATTTGGCTTTTGAGTGAAACAATTGAAATTTGGAGAAAGATGCAATATTTTGAAAAATAAGAGCCATTTGAAGTGAAAAAGAAAAGAAAATAAATAAGTCTATGATTGAAAATAAAAATATTCCTTGATAGTGGTGACTCTTGATGTAATGGTGCTTAAAGAAGAAGGGAGTTAATGTATATTGACATGAAGGTGGAGTTATGGTTCGACAAAAGTGTGGGGTTCTAATAGTTAATTGTATGTATTAAAGTGCTTAGGGAGGTGTAGTCACTCAATTAGTAGAGTAGTACACTATGGGCAAGCTTATGGTACATCTTTTGTGGCATATGGATGTTACTTCTGAGAGTGAGTGAATTCTTTCTATCTTGAATTCCTAATTATTCTAAAATTTTACTGTGTGTGAAAATACTTTCTATTATTGGGTGAGGGCACTTGATTCATGAAGGAAAGGTAATGTCGTTGACCTATGTGGTAGAGTAAGTGAGCGGGTTGTGAAAAATGCATGGTGCTTTTGGGTTGTGTCTTGAGGTTAGGATGTTACGGTATGGCACTCAATATGTTTTAAATATTCTTGGTATGATGAGTTATGGGCGTTGCTCGCCATATTTGAAGGGTAGATTATATTGCTCGAGAACGAGCATTGGTTTAAGTGTGGGGTGCTGATGGTATGCTAAAAATACGAGTTTTTGGATACTTTACACCTATTATTTGACTAAACTTTAATCATGATTGAGCTAAAATATGGATAATTTATACTCATTATGTGTTTTATGTTGCGAAGGTTGTGATTCCGAACTAAGACACATTTTTGGAGCTAAAATAAGTAAAAGAGAACTTTGAAGTTTGAGTAGAAGTTCGCAAGTTAAACCGGGATTGAGTTCGAGAGTTAAGGACCGTATGTGCATAATTCAAATGAAGGAAGAAAAGACAAAAGGAATTAATAGAGCTGCCATTTTATAGCTTTGCAATTGTGTACAAAAGTTAAAGAAGAGGGAAGGTCAAAGAGCTGTGGGGCTATTCTCAATCTTAGCATTCCGAGACAAAGCCTGGGTCGTC
Organism: Nicotiana obtusifolia; assembly: GCA_002018475.1. Lineage (NCBI taxonomy): Eukaryota > Viridiplantae > Streptophyta > Magnoliopsida > Solanales > Solanaceae > Nicotiana > Nicotiana obtusifolia. The sequence continues at coordinate 118,632 of MCJB01005191.1, forward strand.
GAACTAAAGAATCTTAGCATTGGTCATAAAAACGCGTTTGAAGGCCTGTTTATGGGACTGATAGGGAGGGGTCTAAAACATGAATTTCTGCTATATCAACCTTCCAAACCAAAAGGGGATTCCGTTCCTACTGCTAACTGGACTGTTTTGTAATAGTTTGATGAGCTAACACGTCTTGTGTAATTTGGCTTTGGACAAGCAAAAAGTCACATGCAATAGCATAATTTCCCTACTACATAGTGCTTTGCCACGTGGTGGCAACCAAAATGCAATGTTTAGGCATCAAACATAGAGGAAACAAAGTCCTCTGGAAATTCTCACTAACGCAACGTGCAGCGCGTCGCCTAGTGGGCTGTGGCTGTGCAAATCCGGCCTTCTTGCATATTTTTAGCTCTCTGGATAACCCCACTAATGCCTTGCATGGCGTGTCACCTCATGCGGTGCGCTTGTGTAATTTTAACAGAGGCAATGTCCTATTTCCGCTAGGAGAAGGTGATTTCGTCTGGGTTTCGGCCCACATGGTATAAGTACATGGAAAAACGTTGTTTTCTAAACTTTTGACATACTTTAGACTTAAGAAAGCTAAGGAGGAGTTGGAGGAGCAAACGCACATGGATTTCATCATTCCTTCCTCACTCAAGACCCGAGTTTGGATTGAGTTTATGATTTCCTTTTATTTGTGATGAATTACTCTATGTCTATGGAGTAGTTCTCTTTAGGGTTTGATGGATTTGATGTATTTGATATATTGATGATTGTCTGTGAATTATAACTCTAGTTTTATGTATTGAGCGTTTTCGGATGATTTAATTGTTGCATCTATATTCACTTGTTCATGTAATTGAGAGAGGCATAACTTGTGATATCTTTGCATTATATTGTTGGTTGAGTTTATTATTTCTTCTTAGTGATCGAAAGAGGCTAGTTGAATCATTAATTAAACCTAGGAAGGAGAATAATCGAGAAAGGTTCTCCTAAAGACCAATCCACTACACATTCTTGCATATCTTCACAGAGCTTCAATTGGTTCATCTCGCGAGGTTGAGAATAAATCGAGAGAGGAGTTCTGCTAAACGTTTGAACTAATAATTGAGTGAATTTGAGAGAAACTTGAACATTAGAAGTAAATTATCTAGAGTTAGATCCTAAACAATTATCTTGCACCTCATATCAAACTATATCTTCTCCCATTGATAACCTTCTTTGCCTTTTCCTTGTTTCGATTATCATTAGTCAATGGCTTTAGACTCTTAGTTAATGTTAGTTAGAAATCATATAAAATCTTAGTTGTTGATCATCTTGGATAGCAACCAAGCTAGAAACTACGAGAATATTGTTTAAATCCAATCCCTGGGACATGACATTATACTCTAATATATTTGATTAGCGAGCATAATTTAGGTGTGTGTTTCGAGCTCGTTATCTACTCACACCAACTAATCCAAAAACATAGCACGAACCTACTCGAGGCTTCAAATCATAAAAACAACATCAAAACCACGAATCGCACTCAAATTCAATCCTAAGAAAGTAATGTGCTTCCAATTTTCAAAACTCATGCCGAACCACATCAAATCAACTCGGATTGACCACAAATTTTGCATGCTAAGTCCCAACTGATACTAATAACCTATTTCAATTCCCAAAACCACAATCAAAACCCGATAACATCAAAGTCAACTCTCGGTCAAACCTATGAACCTTCTCAACCTTCAATTTTCAAAATTTTGCCAGTTAAAGTCAATTCAACCTAGGAACCTCCGAATCCAAATCCGGACATATGCTTCCAAAATCACCATCCGGACCTAACGAAGCTATCAAAATTCTGATCTGATATCAAATAAATAAAAGTCAAACTCCGGCCAACCTTTACAACTTAAGCTTCCAAACTATTATATAAGTGTTCCAAATCAATCTAAAACCTTCCTGAAACCAAACCAACCATATCCACAAGTCACATAAAAAGAAATGCACCTACGAGAAGCATCAAATAGGGGAACGAGGCTCAAATACACGAAAGGATCCGTCGGATCGTTACATATAACATTATATTATTCAACACATATGTTTATATCTAACACAAAGGAAAAGACAGAACCAGCACCATCAACAAAATGTTACTTAGACACAAAATTAAATTGAGCATTAGTAGTGTATCAAACACCAACAATCAACGGGTGGAACCAAGTTCCATATATGACAACAATGCCAAGGGGCTACTCGAAATATATTTTTGATGGAATAATAGTAAAACCAACAAAGCTGAGTCAACAGAAAAATGGATCAAAACTTTAGATTTCCATCACAATAATAACATTGGTGTTAAGAAAAAGGCAAAGAAGAATGGTACCAATGCGACCAAACAAGTTGAAGTGCAGGAAAAAAATAACGAATGTCAGAGAAACATATTTTTGGCTAGATTTCGGCCAACTCTCACGGCATACTTTGTGCAGTAAAATTCCTATGAAGATACATGTATAACTTTAGTAAAATGAAATAGTGCAGAAATGAAGCTGTAGATCTAGAATCGCCGGAATTGATTATTCCGATCAAATTTAATTTATTCGATCACTACTCCGACCAAAATACGAAGGTAGTAGCGGTGCCAGTACAGCAGTCGCCAGTCTACGTAAGTGAGGGCAAGGAGAAAGAGAAATAAGCAGGGAGAGGGAGAGAGAGTCGTCGCGCAGTCAGTCATCACCTCCGATAGTTGCGGTTGGTAGTGGCGCGATGGCCGAAATGGAGGGTAGATGGAGGGCGGCTTCTTGCAAGAGGGAAAGAGAGGGAGAGAGTAAAGGGAACGGGGCAACGCTAGCGGGCCGGCGAACTTCGCCGGCTGCAATGATGGACGAGAGGAAGGGGGTTATGGTGGAAAGTGGGAAAGAGAAGAACACAATGAAGCTTGAGTTAGACCCTTTTTAAAATATCTGATGTCCTCTTTGTAAAAAAGAAAAATAACCCTCATCTTTATATATATTACACCCCACTATTGCCCAATGTACAATACATACCCCCCTTTTATCTTGAAAGACAAATCAATGTCCAAAAATAAGAGAGTCAGCCATTAGTTTTTTCCTTTTTTTGTCCAACCCATTTATTAACCAAAAATTAAGTGATTTTCTTTTATCTCACTCCCTCTTAAATAAATGATAAAACTCTATCAAGTCATGGAACAAAAGTTGCCAAGACTTCTATGATTACCTAGGTTTAGGTCCGCATTTAAAAAATAAAATTTATTGACTTTCATGTAATTAATAGACTCGTCTATAAATTCAAAGATGATTATTTAATTAGAAATTATGGCTTGTAGTATTTATTGAAAACTACCAATGATTACAATGATATTGTAGTAATTTTATTTATTTTTAAAATTACAATATAAAATTTAATAAAATCCTAATATTTGAAAAATATGAAACTATCAGTAAATTATTTTCAAATTTTAAAAGATGCACAAAAATGGTAATTTTTGAGTAACTACAATAAAATAATAAAATTTCTCGTATTTTATAAAGATAGGGCTAATTATCAAAAAACTGGGTTAAAGTTAGAAAGGTGCAACAATATTTTACCATTAATGACGAGCAAGCCTGCAGAAGTTATTTTTCAAACATAATGAGCCAAAATTGGGTGCCAGCAACGCGAGTTAGAGAAGCTAATGTAGTGGATTAGGTTTATTGTTCTTGTGTGATTACTATTAATAGATATGATACTATGGTTGAGCTCTTGTTGATGGACATGGTGGATTTTTAGCTGATACTTGGCATGGATTGGTTATCTCCATATCATGTTATCTTCGATTGCCATGCTAAGACTGTAACTTTAGCTATCCATAGTTGCCTATATAAGAGTAGAGAGGTTCACTTGGTCATTCTACAGGTAGAGTGAGTTCATTCTTGAAGGATGAACATATTGTTGAGAAGGGATGCCTAGCATATTTGCCTTTTATTCAAGATTCTAATGCCGAGATTCCTCCTATGGAATCGTTCCCAGTTGTGAGAGAGCTCTCGGAGCTATTCCCTACAGATTTGACGAGTATGCCACCAGATCAGGATATTGAGTTTGGTATTCTCTTGGTTCCACGCACTCAGACCATATGCGTTGTACCACATCACATTGCTATAACTAAGTTGATAGAGTGGAAGGAGAAGTTGCAAAATTTTCTTGGAAAGGGGTTTATAAGACCTAATGATTCTATTTGGGGTGAACCGATGTTGTTTGTGAAGAAGAAAGATTGTACTATAAGGATGCACATTGTTATAGGCAATTGAACAATGTTACTATATTATGTAACCATTACCTTGTGTTGATTATTTGTTTGATCAGCTTCAAGGTGCCATGGTGTTCTCAAAGATTGACTTGAGATCGTGTTATCATCATGTGAAGATTAGGACTTCAGATATCCCTAAGACAACTTCTAGGAATTGTTATGGTCGTAATGAGTTCTTGGTGATGTTATTTGGTTTGACTAATGCTCTAGTGTTCACTGATTTGATGAACCAGTTGTTCAAGTCTTATTTGGACTATTTTGTGATTGTTGTCATTGATGGAATTTTTTTCTTTACTCTCGTAGTAGGGAGGGTATAAGCAGCATTTTAAGGATTCTACTTCAAACTTTGAAGGAGAAGCAAATTTATGCTACATTTTCTAAGTGTGTGTTTTGGTTGGAGTCAATTGCGTTCTTGGGTCACGTGTTCTTTGGTGATCGTATTAATGTTGATCCCAAGAAGATTGAGGTAGTTCAGAGTTGGCTTAGACCCACTACAGCCATAAAGATCAGGTGTTTCTTGGGTTTGGTAGGATATCATCATTTTTATAGAGGTTTTCATTTGTTGCAGCTCCATTGACTAAGTTGACTTAGAAACGTGTTTCATCTAGATGGTCTGATGAATGTGAAGAGAGCTATCGGAAGCTCAAGGTTGCTTTGATTACAGCCTCAATGTTGGTGTTGTCCACAGGTTCAGGGCAATATACGGTGTACTGTGATGCTTCATGCGTTGGTCTTGGTGCAATGTTGCTACAGGACGGTAGGGTGATTTCTTATGCATCATGGAAGTTAAAGTCTCATGAGAAGAATTATCCACTTCATAATTTAGGGTATGCAGCTATTATGCATGCGCTCAAGATTTTGAGGCATTGCTTGTACGGCATTTCATGTGAGGTTTACACTGATCGTTGTAGTTTTCAACATTTGTTCAAGCAGAAGGATTTGAATTTGAAGCAGAAGATGTGGTATTTAGTTGATTATGGATTATGATATCACTATCTTGTATCATCCGGGTAAGGTGAATGTGGTACTGTCATGACCTGATTGGTCATTTTGAGTGTTTTATCCCTTTTCCCCTATTTTATGCTTTACATATGTGTATTTGTGATTATGTGACTTGTCGGGGTGGTTGGATTTGTTTCAGGAGAGTTTTGGATTGAATTGGGACACTTAGTCCCTTGGTTGGAGGCTTAAATAGTAAGAGTTTACCGGAGTTTGACTTATGTGTAGATGGCTCCGGAATATTGTTGATAGTTCTAATAGATTTGTATGGTGATTTTGGACTTATTCGTATGTCCAGATTTGGACTTGGAGGTTCCTAGGTTATTTTGGCTTGGATTGGCAAAAGTTTGAAAGTTGAGGGTTTGCAAGGTTGTTAGGTTTTGACCAAGAGTTGACTTTATTGATATTGCGTCCCGATGGAGGTTCCGGGAGTTGGTATAGGTTCGTTGGGTCATTTGGAAATTGCATGAAAGATATGAGGTCATTCCGAGTTGATTTGATATTGTTCGGCATGAGTTTTGGAAGTTGAACGTTCATTAGTTCATTACGCTTGAATTGAGGTGCGATTCATAGTTTTGATGTTATGTGGTGTGATTTAAGACCTCGAGTAGGTCCGTTTATGTTTTGGAATTGGTTCATGTGATTGGACGGGTTCTAAGGGCCTCGAGTGTGTTTCGGATGGGTTTCGGATCATTTTCCCTTGTTTTGAACAGTTGATGCTGGTGTCTTGTTTTGTTAATCACGATCGCGAAAAGGGAGCCGCGTTCGCGTGGAGTATTTTGTGACAGACATATTTTTCCTTCACATTCGTGAAGTAATGGCTGCATTCGCAGAGCTTGGGGAGGCAGTGACCTTCACGATCGCGAGCAGGGAGCTGCATTTGTATTGAAGGGAAGGCCTGTTAGGGCATAAGGATTTTGGCCTCTGCATTCGTGATGGAGGAATCATGGTCCCGTAGGCTCTGTCGAAGTATGCATCAAGTTCGTGACCGAGTCTTCATGTTCGCATAAGGATTTCAGAGGCAGTCGTCATTTTATGCTTCGCAAAAGCGAGGCACGTGTCGCGTTCATTATGTGTATGCTCGGGCTGATCATTTGACTACTCTTTTTCTAGTGTTTTGGTTATTATATCACATTTTGAGTTATAGAACCCAAATTTGGGCTATTTTGGAGGGTAGTATCACGATTTGGATTGGGTTATGTATTTTTGACTTAGATTTATTTATTATATATGATTCCAATCTTGATTTTAGCGATTGATTGATTAATCTATGTGAAGAAATTGGGGATTTTAGTAAAATCTTTTATAAAGTAAAATTGATTATTTAAAAGACTATTTGTGGTCAGAATTGAATGAAACATATATATTTGGACTTGTATTCGAATGGGTGTTCAGAATTTGTGAGTTTTATCGGGTTCCAGGGTGCATGCCCAGGGTTGATCATATAGGTTGACTTTGCATAATGGAACCAAGATTTTAGCTTTATTGTTTGGACTTTTTTCTAAGTTATTTTGGTTAGATTCGAGCTGTCCGGAGGTTGATTCACGCAGGAAGGGTTTCTTAGAGTATTGACTTAGGTTATTTGAGGTAAGTATCTTGTCTAACCTTGTGTTGGAGAATATCCCTTAGATTCTAGCCCTAATTTATTGATTTCTATGATGTGAAAAGTGACGTGTACATGAGGTGATGAGCGTGTATACGGGTAATATGTGTGGTTTTGGCCGGAATGGACTGTAGACTATTAATATGCCTCATTGTGATAATGAACTTTATATGAAACATGTTGAGACAACTTTATGACTATTTGAACTTGATCATTACATTATCTTAGCCTTAGTCATGCTTTATTTGTTGAATATCCCTCCGCTTTTATGATCATTGTTATATCCTTGTGCACTATTGTTAAAACGTTGTGAGCTTATACCGTTGTGAAACTTTGGTATCATTGTTTGTGACATTATGGCACATGATATTATTAGTTTGTGGTATTTTGGAACTTGTGGACATGTTGAGCAGATTGATTGAGGTTGTCAGCACGAGGTCTTTGTCGTGCAATTATGTCTTTTGTTGTGCGCATGGGGCGAAATAAGGGTGGTGTTATCTCGAGCTGCCCACGTTGCAAAGTAAGAGTGGCCATATGCACTTGCGGTGAAATAAGGGAGGCATTTCATTGTTATATGCACATGCAGCAGAATAAGAGTGCCATTGTTGATGATGTTATGTGATATTTTGGGGTGTCCTTCTTGTTGTTGTGATTATGTTGAGTCAAAGTTGATATTTTATTACACAATTGTTTTTCAAAGATTCTGTTTTGCACCTATATGAGTTAATGTGTGCATTTGACGTGTTATCATAAGCCTCGCCTCTATTTGATGTTTTGTAATAAAAATGGGGCTTACTATAGTGAGTTGTTATTATACGTTCTAAAGAGATTGTTGGGTGATGTTTTAAATTATATTTCCATTGTTATTTTCTTTAATATATTTACTGCACAGGTTATTTGTCTAGTGAGTATCATATGACCTGAACCTCGTCATTACTCCACCGAGGTTAGTCTTGATACTTATTGTGTACCGATTGTGGTGTACTCATGCTACGCTTCTGCACATTTTTGTTTAGATCCTGGTTCTTTGGATTAGGTGAGGCATTATATACATCGGAGACTTCAAGGTATCCCTACATGATCTGACCGCAGGCCTCAGAGTCACCCTCTTATTTCATTTCTACCGTTTATGTATATCAGATAATAATGTTTTATGAGATATTGTCGTGTATTCAGTTAGAGCTCATGATTCTGTACTACCTATTTTTGGACAGTTATGTTGAGTATTGCCGCTTTGGCTTATATTACTTCTATTTCCGCATTTATCTTAAACTCTGTTTCGTCATATCATGCTTATTATTGTTTTAAATAATGTTAAGTGATCAGCTTACCTAGTTTAGAAACTAGGTGCCATCACGACCCTTGTGGAGGGATTTGGGTTGTGACAAGTGGTATCAGAGCCCTAGGTTCGTAAGTTCCATGAGTCACGAGCAAGTTTAGTAGAGTCATGCATCTCAGTATGACATCTGTAATTATCTTTGAGAGGCTACGAAACTATTAAGAAATTTCACTTCTTTCATTCCTTATCATGCATATTTGTTAATTTCTGAATTTGAGCCTTTGACTTTATATTCTCTCATAAATGCTGAGGACACAAGCTTCAGTTACTGATGATTCTACCCCTAGGGCTGGTGTTGCTCGGGTTCGGGGCCGGTTAGAGGCAGGGGCCGAAGTTGTGCATGTGCTACAACTAGAGCTCCTACTAAGCAGAAACTAAGGAGCCACTAGTAGCCCCGATTAGGGAGTAGGCACCCGAGGAGCATGTTGCTACCCCTTGACTTCAGGAGACTTTGGCACATTTTCTGAGCATTTTTGGTACTTTAGATAAGGCCGGATTGATTCCACTTGCGCCAACTTCTCAGGCTAGGGGAGAAGCTTAGACTACCGCCATCCCTATCCTAGAGCAACGGACTCGTGTTAATTAGACTCTAGGATTAAGGCCGATCCAACCCGTGGTTGGGGCTAAGCCCCAGGTCAGGCCAGTTACGACAGAAGATGAGCAAAAGAGGCTAGAGAAGTTCCAGAAGTACCATCCTCCTCATTTCTGCAGTGGGCCTTCGGAGGATGCACAACGTTTCCTAGACAAGTGTCATTGTATTTTGTGCACTACGGGCATAGTGGAGTTGAGCAGGGTCAACCTTACTACTTTCTAGCTGATAGGGCCGGCATATGGATGGTGGCAAGCATATGAGGAGAGTAGGCCAGCTAGTGCAGCGCCACTTACTTGTGGTCAGATCAGTGATCTCTTTTTGAGGGAGTTCGTTCCACGGACCCTTAGGGATGCATTGTGCACCGAGTTTGAGCAGTTGCTCTACGGGACTATGATTATTTCTGAGTATGCTATGAGGTTTGCAGAGTTATGTTATCATGCACCTGCTTTGGTTTCCACAATTAGAAAGAGAGTCTGCATATTTATTGAGGGACTCAGTTATGGTCTCAGACTATGGAAGGCACGGGAGTTGGAGGCTAATGCTCTATTTCATCAGGTTGTAGAGATCGCAAGAAGTTGGAGGGCATCCGCAGTCAGGAGAGGGAGGATATGAAGCCTCGTGGTTTTGGAGGATTCGAGGGCTCCTACTCTGGGGGCAATCTCCTTCATGGAAGAGGTTTTATCAATCGACCAGTTCACTCTGCATTTCAGATTATTCGTGGTGCTCCAGCTAGTTAGGGACCTCAGGACACTCATATTGGATAACCATCTTTCAGTGCACCTTCTGTACGGGGTTCCTACAGTGGTTACTCCAGTCGTCCGGCGTGGACTCAGTACCAGCAACCATGATACAACCCATATTCGCGTACCTTGGTTCACTCTGTAAGTTAGGCGACATACATCCAAGAAGAGATTATCTTTGAGATGATAGATGTTTATCCTATTGGTCTTAAACGATACAAGGGTGTATAAGAGTGGTTAACAAGTATTAGAAGTTAAACGAATCATTGATCTTGTAAGCTGTATTTTGGGGTAAAACTAGAGGGGCTTAATTTTCCCATAAGGTCGTGTTTTTTAAGGTATTTGAATCATATAATATGCGTATCATAAGTCTTGAAGTCAAACGAGTTAGGAAACTAAAGTCGACAAAAGTTGTCGCAACCTACATTGATAAAATTACTTAAACATTAGGTCAAATATTACTATGGTTGTCTTCAAATTTACTTGGAATTATGGGGTGATCTACCCACCAAATTCAAGATCTATGAGTATGGTTTCCAATGCATTAAACAATTCGTCGATACGATCTCGGAGTAGAGAGATATTCGCGTGATCGCGAGACTGCGCCAAGCAGCTCTCTATGGGGCGCACATAGGCGGTTGAGACATATGGATATATATAACACGCCTCAACCCTGTTATAAGTCATTCCTTTTCAGTATATTCAGACCTTAGAACCAAAATACACTCTCTCAAGGTTCTCTCACGATCCAAGACCAAAACAAGAATCCCGTGGTGCTAGTAAGTTTCTTGTTCTTCTTGTTGTTGCTGATTTTTATGTTGGTCCAGCTCGTGCGGGAGGTTGTTTTAAGTGGTTTATGTGCCGAAAAATCCTAATTGATTGCTAGCTTCGCTTCCTTGTTTTGGTAGCATTGGAGGGATATTTCGTGGTCAATTAAGGTCAAATTGGAGTTGTTCTTTCTGTTTAAAGGTAAGGAACCACTTACCCTGCATGTATTTAAGATTATCCAAGTTACAGCTAAGTCGTTGAAGTTAGAACTGGTGAGATATATATCGAAAGGCTTGTTAGTATTGTTGTTGGTTGGCGGACTGTTTTGGGAGGCTCAATATGGTTATTATTGATGTTGTTTGGGCTTTTTGGTGATTGTTTTAACTTGTGGTAAGTCATATAAATAGGGGAGGTGTTGTCTGTTTCATCGTAAAAGAGGTTGCGGTCGATACATAATAGTTACGACGCTTAGACGATAATGATAGTGTCATTTCTCTTATTGTAGATTAAGGAGTCGTGACACTTGCATAGCTTGAGGTTGGGTAGTATATACAAGGTATGTGAGGCTATCCCTTTCCTTCTGTTGCACGACTCCGATTGTACATAATGTAATGAACGAGCTTCGAAAGATACTCACTCTTAGAATCTAGCAATAGTTACATTGTTTCCCTTCTTATGGAGCGATTGATGTTGGTGTTACTTCTCTTATTCTTATGTGTCAATGTTGTTGGTACTTCCTGATTCTTATAAGATTCTTGATGAAGAGTTAATCGTAATAATGTGCACGGAGGATATAGACCTTACGTCACTCCAAAAGCTTCAAAATGTGATTCCAATGAGTCCAACACGCATCATATATATATATGTATCTATTTTACTCTACCGAGCCGCGCTATAGACGGCCAGGTGCAGCACCTATTGAGCAACAACAGATCAATTGGATTTTACCGAGCTCCACGTGGCCGGGTACGATTCTACCGAGCCTTATGATGGTCGAGTATGTTTTTACCGAGCCCATTATGGCCGGGTACGATATGATGATGATGATGCCTATGGAGGCGTATTTTTTTAAAGTTTATCTATATATTTATATATGTATCATGCATTTCATGTTAGTATCCCTCAGAGGCACCAAAATGTTACAGGTTGTATATTCTCTATCCCTGCTTGCATTACTGTTCATACTTATGGTTTCCCGCCTTACATACTCAGTACTGTATTCGTACTGACGTCCTTTTTATTTGTGAAAGCTGCATGTCGTACTGCAGGTCCTAATAGATAGGTAGGCGAAGCTCCCCCACCATAGTAGGCTACCCAGTTCAGCGGTTATTGGCGAGATTCCTTCTCTGGACTTGCTGTGGTCTTGGTATGCATTTTTGTTATGGACATTATGGGTACATCGGGTCCCTATTCTGGCAATGTTGTAGCACTTATGTTCCTTTAGAGGCTCATAGATAGGTGTTGACTCATGTATAGTTTGGATTGCCTTGTCGACTGCTTTTTGTTGTATAGTCTCTCATGGCAGCTTGTCAGCTCATACCTTATACATAGCTTCAAGACAACCTTGTCGGCCCATGTTATATATGTTCATGCCATTATCTATCATTGTTGGTTGTTTAGGATTAATGTATACCATTTATATTGATCTCGTCGGCCCTTTTAGATATTATGAAAGGTTAGATAAAATGTGTGTTGGTGCTCGGCAGGTTTGGCTGGGGTACCGGTCATGGCCCTCCAGTTTGGGTCATGTCAAATTTTGTATCTGAGCAAGTATGTCCTAGGGGTTGTCTCTAAGCCGTGTCTAGTAGAGTCTTGATTATGGATGTGTAGCGCGCCACGTTTATTATCAGTAGGCTACATAACATCTAGGGTTGTTACCTTCTTCCTGAATTTAGATTGTGCTTAGAGTTGAGTCATAAGTGTTCGTCTCTAATATTCACCTTGTTTTCTTTTAGCGATGCCTTCGACTAGGCAAAGCGATTAGTAGACGGCTTGATACAGCTGCGGAAGAGGGTACTAGTCAGGTGCCTCCAGCCAGAGCAGGCCAAAGTGAGGCACAGATTGAGATGCCGTCTCATACCTCATCTACTCCGTCTTCTCTAGAGGATATTAGGAAGCACCCAGCACCTCTAGCTCCTCCGTCTGGCACTACAGACCAGGATATGTGGAGTGCAATGCAGTTGTTGACTAGCTTGGTAGCTGCTCAGGTTTAGAGATAGAATACCAGTGTTGCTGATAAACCGGTTAGTACGAGAGTTCGTGATTTTATTAATCTAGACCCTCTAGGGTTTACCCGATCAGATCGCACAGAGGACTCGCAAACTTTTATTGATCAAGTTCATCGTACACTGCGGGTTATGCATGCTACTGATACGGAGGCAGTAGATTTGGCTTCTTATCGGTTACGGGATTTAGCGAATTTCTGGTATGATAGTTGGGAGAGATCCAGTGGTCCGAACGCTCCTCCAGCTGTGTGGAAGGAATTTTCTGAGGCCTTTCTTCGTCACTACTTGCAAGTTGAAATACGACGAGCAAGAGCTGATAAGTTCTTTAACCTTCGACAGGGTAATATGAGTGTGCGAGAGAATAGTATGCAATTTGATTCTTTAGCAAGGTATGCTCCCCATATGGTGGCCGAGATGAGGGATAGGGTGCACCTTTTCGTGAACAGGTTGGGACCACATATGATAAATGAGTGCACGACAGCCTCCTTGGTAGAGGGCATGGATATTTCCCGTATTCAGGCTTATGCCTAGAAATTAGAGGATCATAAACGCCAGCAAAGGGCAGATAGGGAGCAGGATAGGGGCCAGCAAAAATTGAGCGAGATTTGCAGGGTATTCTGATGACTTCAAAGGTAGCATCAGGCCCTAGTATTCAAGGAGTTCGGCGCCACCTGTAGCTAGTGCTCCTCTACAGTTTCAGAGGCCTCAGCAAGATCAATTTACCTATTCTGATTCAAGTCTGAGTTTGCAGGCAAGGCCCACTTTAGACTGTGCCGTCGAGGTTCCGATGTGTTCTATTCTTGCGGACAGCTTGGCCATATGATGCGAGATTGTCCTAATAGAGGAGGTGGTAGTATGGCTCAGCCGACTGGATCTGTGTCTGGTTCTTCCTCATCAGCTCGACCTCCTGTACGAGGTTTTCAGCAGTCGACAGGTCATGGTAGAGGTAGAGGTGCAGTGCCGAGTTTGAGTGCTACTCAAAATTGAACCTATGCTCTAGTAGGTCGACAGATTCTTGAGTCATCTCTGGATGTTATTACAGGTATATTGTCTATCTTTTCTTATGATGTATATGGGTTGATTGATCCGGGATCTTTATTATCATATGTTACACCCGTTGTGGCTAATAAGTTTGGCGTTGAACCTGAATTGATAAGTAAACCACTTGCAGTATCTACTCCGATAGGAGATTTTGTGATTGCTAGAAGGTTATATAGAGGTCGCACAATGATGATTTGTAGTCGTCAAACCTCGGCAAAATTGTTTGAGTTAGAAATGGTTTATTTCGATGTGATAATGGGAATGGACTGGTTGGCCTTATGCTATGCAAATGCTGATTGTTGTACAAAGGTGGTTAGATTTCAGTTTCCTGGTGAATCTGTCATCGAATCGAAGGGGAACATTGCTACGACTAAAGGTAGGTTTATTTCCTATCTTAAGGTAAGGAAGATGATCTCAAAAGTTTGCATTTATCATCTCGTTCATGTTAGGAATGCGGAGGCAAATCCGCCTACTCTACAATCAATCTCCGCGGTCAATGAATTTTCAAATGCTTTCCCAGATGAACTCCCAGGCCTTCTTCCTAAAAGGGAGATTGAGTTTAGCATTGATGTGTATCCTGACACTCAACCGATCTCTATCCCTCCATACAAGATGGCCCCGGCAGAGCTGCGAGAGTTGAAGGCGCAGTTGAAGGACTTGCTCGATTAGGGCTTTATTAGGCCTAGCACTTCACCTTGGGGTGCGCCAGTCTTGTTCGTGCGGAAGAAAGACGGGTCGTTAAGGATGTGTATCGATTATCGATAGTTGAATAGTTTTACTATAAAGAACAAATATCCACTTCCAAGGATTGACGACCTGTTTGACCAACTCCAGGGTGCCAAGTATTTCTCCAAGATTGACTTACGTTCATTAGGCGAGGGTTAAGGAGAAGGATATTCCAAAGATGGCCTTCCGGAAAAGATATGGGCACTTTGACTTCTTGGTGATGTCGTTCGGGCTAACAAATGCCGCAGAAGCTTTTATGGATCTCATGAATAGTGTAGGGCGCTGCCCCCCAATTCTCAACCCCGACCTACACAAGTGGTTTTTTAACCCATGTATTCAGGCCCTATCTTGATGTGTTCGTGATTGTATTCATTGACTACATTCTGGTGTACTTGTTCAGAGGTGGAACATGCGAGCCACTAGCGGATAGTATTACAGACCCTTCAGGATCGTAAGTTATATGCTAAGCTCTCCAAATGTGAATTCTGGCTAAACTCAGTAGCATTCCTTGGCCATGTGATATCTAACGAGGGTATTAGTGTCGACACTCAGAAGATCGATGCAGTGAAGAATTGGTCGAGACCTACAACACCGTCAGAAGTCCGCAGCTTCCTGGGGCTAGTAGGATATTATAAGCGGTTTGTAGAAGGGTTTTCCTCTATATCAGAACCATTGACTAAGTTAACACAGAAAGCTACCAAGTTCTAGTTGTCTAACACTTGTGAATGTAGTTTTTAGGAGCTAAAGAATCGGTTGACATCCGCGCCAGTGCCCACTCTTCCAGAAGGAACAGAAGGTTATGTGGTATATTGTGATGCCTCAGGTATAGGTTTGGGGTGCGTATTGATGCAATGTAGGAAGGTGATTGCTTATACATCAAGACAATTGAAGAAGAATGAAAAGAATTACCCGACTCATGATCTGGAATTGGCTGCAGTATATATGCTTTGAAGAGATGGCGGCACTACTTATACGGCGTCCATGTTGACATCTACACAGGTCACAAGAGTTTACAATACATCTTCAAGCGGAAGGAGTTGAATTTGAGGCAGCGTAGGTGGCTTGAATTACTGAAAGATTACGATGTCGAGATATTGTACCATCCTGGTAAAGCCAATGTTGTGGCAGACACTCTCAGTCGTAAGTCAATGGGAAGCTTAGTACACATTGAGGCAGGTAGACAGGGGTTGACTAAAGAGCTTTATCAGCTAGCCAATATGAGAATCAGATTGTCAGACTCTGATGGCGAAGGTTTTACTTTACAGAATACATCAGAATCATCCTTCATAGCCAAGGTAAAAGCATGACAATATAAAGATCCTACCTTAGTACGAATGAGAGAGAGCAGTCAGCAGTGTAAAGGAGGAGATGGGGCACTGAGATACCAGGGCCGATTATGTGTGCCTAATATGGTAGGGTTGCGAGAGAAGATTATGATTGAGATTCATCAGTCTCGATATTCCATCCATCCCGGCTCGACAAGATGTATTATGACATTAAGGAACAGTATTGGTAGGATAACATGAAGAACTCTATTGCAGAATTTGTAGCCCAGTGTCCTAGTTGTCAACAAGTAAAAATCGAGCATCAGAAACCCGGTGGATTGATTCAGAATATAGAGATTCTGACCTGGAAATGGGAGGTGATTAATATGGACTTCACTATTGGATAACCTCGCTCTTATCATAAGTTTGACTTCATCTCAATGATAATTGATCGAATTACAAAATGTGCCCATTTTTTGCCAGTTAAGACAAGTTACACAGCTGAAGATTATGTGAAGTTGTATATCAAGGAGATTGTTAGGCTTCATGGTGTGCCGGCATCTATTATTTCAGACCAAGGAGCTCAATTTACGGCTAACCTTTGGAGATCTTTTCAGAAAGGTTTAGGCCCACAAGTGAATCTCAGCATTGCATTTCATCCGTAGACTGACGGACAGGCTGAACGTACCATTCAGACACTTGAAGATATGCTATGAGTATGTATTCTAGATTTCAAAGGGAATTGGGATGACCATCTGGCACTCACAGAATTCGCCTACAATAATAGTTACCATTCCGGTATTAAAATGGCCCCGTACGAGGCAGTGTACGGGAGGAGATGTAGATCACCAGTTGGATGATTCGAAGTCGGTGAGACAGAATTATATGGGCCAGATTTGATTCACCAAACCATTGAGAAGGTGAAAGTGACACAAGAGCGACTGAGGACGAAACAAAGCAGGTAAAAGTCTTATTTTGATGTACGACGTCGTGATCTGGAATTTGAGGTTGGTGATTGTGTTTTCCTGAGGATCTCACCGATGAAGGTTGTTATGCATTTTTGGAAGAAGGGTAAACTGAGTCCGCGGTATATCGGGCCGTGCAAATTCTTCGACGAATTGGACAGGTTGCTTATGAGTTAGAATTTTCATCCGATTTGGAATTTGTCCAGCCGGTATTCCATGTACCTATGTTCAAGAAATGTATTGGAGACCTTTCTCGGGTCGTCCCAATCAAAGATGTACAATTTACAGAGGATTTATCATACGTAGAAGTGCCAATGGCTATATTCGATAGACAAGTCTGCAAGCTGAGAACAACGGATGTAGCTTCCGTCAAAGTATTGTGGAGGAACAAGAATACGGAAGAAATGACATGGGACGTAGAAGAGGAGATGAAGTCTAAATACCCTTACCTGTGAAGATAACAAGGATGTCGGGGGAACAAAGGATGTATTAGAATGTGAAAATGAGGTAAGCAATAGCTTGAGAATACTATTTCTTAATACAAAGTGGTGATAAGCAGATAATGTACATATCCCTAATGCTTTGTATAGCCTTGTAAGGCCATAGGTTGGGATTAACTACTTGCGAGTTTGGCTAGTGTCAATTTTATAGGGGAAACTTAGCCGGAAATTTCCGTCGGAATCCACGATCAGTAAGACTCCCCATAAACCCTAATATTCGAGGACGAATGTTCCTAAGGGGGGGAGGGTGTTACAACCCATATTCATGTACATTGGTTCATTTCGTAAGTTATTCTACGTAAATCCGAGAAGAGATTATCTTTGAGATGATAAAATGTTAATCCTATTGGTCCTAAACAATACAAGGGTGTACAAGAGTGGTTAACAAGTAGCTAAACGAATCAAGGATGTTATAACCTGTATTTTCAGGTAAAACTTGAGGTGCTTAGTATTACCAAGAGGTCGTGTTTTAAGGTATTTGAATCATATAATATGAGTATCACAAGTCTTGAAGTCAAACAAGTTAGGAAACAAAAGTCGACAAAAGTTTTCGCAACCTACGTTTATAAATTTACTTAAATTTTATGTCAAATGTTACTAAGATCTTCTCCCATTTTATATGGAATTACGGGGCAATCGACCAACCACATTGAATATCTATGAGTCTAGTTTCCAATGTATTAAACCATTCATCGATACGATCTCAGAGTAGAGAGATACTCGCGTTTTCCCGAGACTGCACCAAGCAACTCTCTGTGGGGCCCACATAGGCGGTTGAGACATATGGATATATATAACACGCCTCAACCCCGTTTTAAGTCATTATTTTTCCATATATTCAGACCTCAGAACCCTAAAAACACACTCTCAAGGTTCTCTCATGATCCAAGACCAAAACAAAGGGCAAACAACACAAATCAAGTGCCAGGAATCCCGTGACGCTAGTAAGTATCTTGTTCTTCTTGTTTTTGCTGATTTTTGTGTTGTTCCAGCTCGTGTGAGAGGTTTTTTTAAGTGGTTTATGTTCATTAAAATACTCCCTCAATTTTTTAACATCAACCCTAGGTGATTTCAAGTCTTCTTAAGTGATTCTAGTGCCGAAAAACCCTAATTGATTGCTAGCTTCGCTTCCTTGTTCTCATGGAAGCATTAGAGGGATATTTTGTTGTCAATTAAGGTCAAATTGGAGTTTTTAGTTCTGGTTAAAGGTAAGGAACCACTTACCCTGCATGTATTTAAGATTATCTAAGTTACAGCTAAGTCGTTGAAGTTAGAACTTGTGAGATATATATCGAAAGGCTTGTTAGTATTGTTGTTGGTTGGCGGACTGTTTTGGGAGGCTCAATATGGTTATTATTGATGTTTTTTGGGCTTTTTGGTGATTGTTTTAACCTGTGGGAAGTCATACAAATAGGGGAGGTGTTGTCCGTTTCATCGTAAAAGAGGTTGCGGTCGATACATAATAGTTACGACGCTTAAACGATAATGATAGTGTCATTTCTCTTATTGTAGAATAAGGAGTCGTGACACTTGCATAGCTTGAGGTTGGGTAGTACATACAAGGTATGTGAGGCTATCCCTTTCCTTCTTTTGCACGACTCCGATTGTACATAATGTAATGAACGAGCTTCCAAAGATACTCCACTTTAGAATCTAGCAGTACTTACATTGTTTCCCTTCTTATAGAACGATTGATACTGATGTTACTTCTCTTATTATTATATGCCAATGTTTTTGGTACTTCCTGATTGATATAAAATTCTTGATGAAAAGTTAACTCTAATAATGAGCACGGACGATACCGACCTCACGTCACTCCAAAAGGTTCAAAATGTGATTCCAATGAGTCCATCACGCATCATATATATATGTATCTATTTTAAACTACCGAGCCGCGCTATAGTCGACCGGGTACGGTACCTATTGTGCAACTACTGGTCAGTTGAGTTTTACCGAGATCCACTTGGCCGGGTACTATTCTACCGAGCCTTATGATGGCTGGGTATGTTTTTTTTGATCCCATTACCGCCGGTTATGATATGATGATGATGATGCTCACAGAGGTGTATGTTTTAATAGTTTATCTATATATTTATATATGTATCATGTTTTTCATGTCAGTAGCCCTCAAAGGCACCCAAATGTTACTGGTTGTATATTCTCTATCCGTGTTTACATTACTGTTCATACTTATGCTTTCCCGCCTTACATACTCAGTACTGTATTCTTAGTGACGTCTTTTTTATATTTGGATGATGCATGTCGTGCTGCAGGTCCTGAAAGACAGGTAGGTGAAGCTCCCCCACCAAAGAAGGCTACCCAATTCAGCAGTTATTAGAGAGATCCCTTCTCCGGACTTGCCGTGGTCTTGAAATGCAATTTTGTTATAGACATTATGGGTATGTCAGGGCCCTGTTCCGGCAATGTTGCAGCACTTATATTCCATTAGAGGCTCATAGACGGGTGTCGACTCATGTATAGTTTGGATTTCCTTGTCGATTGCTTTTTGTTGTATAGTCTCTCATGGCAGCTTGTCAGCTCGTGCCTTATACATAGCTTCATGACAGCCATGTTATACATGTTCATGCCATTATATATCATTATTGGTTGTTTAGGATTCATCTCTACCATTTATATTGATCTCATCGGACCTTTTATATAATAAGAAAGGTTAGATAAAATGTGCGTTGGTGCTCGACAGGTATGGCCCGGATGCTAGTCATGGCCCTCCCATTTGGGTCGTGACAAACCACGCCCGCAGAGAGTTGTTTTGAATGCGATAATACTAGGTACATTATGAGAGATTGTCGCAGACATAGGAGCGGTGGACCTCCACATGGCACTCAACCGATGGTTTCTACTCTAGTTGCTACTCCACTTGCACAGCCAGCTAAGGGTGGAGGAGAGGCTGGTAGAGGGCATCCTAGAGCAGGAGGCTATGCCCGTCGTTATGTTTTCCCCGGTAGGACTGAGGTAGTTGCATCAAATGCTACCATCATAAGTATTGTTCTGATCTGTCATAGAGATGCATCAACTTTATTTGATCTGGGTTTGACTTATTCATATGTGTCATCCTATTTTGCTTCATATTTGGATTGGTCTCCTGATTCTTTTTTTACTCCTATTTTTGTGTCTACACCCTTTAGGGATTCTATTCGAGTAAACCAGGTCTATCGTTCTTTTTTTGTCATGATTGGGGGGCTATGCGATTAGGGTTGACCTTCTGTTACTCAATATGGTCGATTTTGATGTGATTTTAGGTATGGATTGTTTGTCACCATCTCACACTATTATTGATTGTCACGCTAAGACCGTGACGTTGACTATGCTGGAGTTGCCGAGGTTGGAATGGAGAGTTTCAATGGTTCGTGTTCCTAGTATGGTGGTGTCTTTTCTGAAGGCACAACGGATAGTTGAGAAGGGGTGCTTGGTATACATAGCCTTTGTGAGGGATGTTAGCGTTGATACTCCTACTATTGAGTAAGATCCGATAGTGAGAGAGTTCCCAAATATGTTTCCAGCAGACTACTAGGCATTCCACCCAATAGGGATATTGATTTTGGTATTGACTTGGTGCCGGGCACACAGCCTATATATATTCCACCAAATCGCATGGCACCAATGGTGCTGAATAAATGAAAGGAACAACTTTAGGAGTTGTTTGATAAGGATTTCATGAGATCGGGTGTCTCACCTTGGGGTGCCCCAGTTCTACCCTTGAAGAAGAAAGACGGCTCTATGAGGATGTGTATTGACTACAGGTAGTTGAACAAGGCCACTATCAAGAACAAATACCTACTACCGCGTATTGATGATTTATTTGATTGGCTCTAGGGTTCTAGGTTATTCTCGAAGACTGATTTGAGATCAGGGTACTATCAGTTGAAGAACTGGGCTTCAGATATTCCAAAGACGGCTTTCAGAACCCGCTATGGTCACTATGAGTTTTTAGTGATGTACTTTGCCCGACCAATGCCCCGGCAGCCTTTATGCACTTGATGAACAACGTGTTTCAACCCTATAGTGATTCCTTCGTCATCGTGTCCATTGATGATATATTGGTGTATTCTTGTGGTAGGGAGGATCATGAGCAGCATTTGAGGATCGTGCTCTAGACCTTGAGAATGAAGAAGTTATATACTAAATTCACCAAGCGCGAGTTTTGGCTTGATTCGGTGGCATTCTTGGCTTGATTCGGAGGTATTCTACCTCTACTGATATCTGGAGTTCACTTGGGATGGTTGGGTATTATCGCCGTTTTGTGGAGGGATTTTTCATCCATCGCAGCTCTTTTAACTAGATTGACTGATAAGATTGCCCCTCAGGTGGTCTGCTGAGTGTGTAGAGAGCATTCAGATGGCCAAGACAGCCTTGACTATAACTCTAGATGTGGTTTTGCCTACAACACCGAGTTCTTATACAATCTATTGTGATGCTTCACCGATTGGCATTGAGTATGTGTTGATGCAGGAGGATAGAGTGATTGCTTACGCTTCGCGTCAGTTTAAGCCAAATGAGAGGAACTACTCAATGCACGATTTAGAGTTGGCAGCCATTGTCCACGCGCTTAAGATTTGGAGGCACTATTTTTACAGCGTGTCTTGTGAGGTGTTCACAGAACATAGAAGTCTTCAACACTTATTCAAGAAAAAAGATCTGAACTTGAGGCAACGAAGGTGGTTAAAGCTACTAAAGGACTATGATATCACAATTCATTATCATCCCCTGAAGGCCAATGTGGTGGCCGAATCTTTGAGTAGGAAGGCTGAAAGCATAGGTAGTCTTGCTTTTATCGCAACTAAGGAGAGACTGTTAGCTTTAGATGTTCAGGTTTTGGCCAACAGATTTAATGAGGTTGGATGTTTCGGAGTCTAGTCGAGGTCATGCTTGCGTGGTTTTACGGTCATCTATTTTTGAGGTCTTCAAAGTGTGTCAGTATGATGATCCCCACTTGCTTGTCCTTAAAGACACGGTGTAACATGGTGATGCCAAGGAGGTGACTATTGGTGATGATAGGGGTGTTGAGGCTTCAGGACTAGATTTGTGTGCCCAATGTTGATGGGTTACGAGAGCTGATTCTTGAGGAGGCCCATAATCGCGGTATTCCATTCATCCAGGCACCGCATAGATGTACCATGATTTGAAGAAGCAATATTGGTGGATAAGGATGAACAAAGATATTGCAAAGTATGTGGCTCGGTGTTTGAACTGTATGCAGGCTAAGTATGAGCAACAGAGACCGGGTGGGTTTCTCCTGATGCTTGATATTTCGAAGTACGAGTGAGAGCGTATCACTATGGATTTTGTTGTTGGACTTCCACGAACCTTGTGAAATCCGATGCAGTGTGGATCATTGTGAACAGACTGACTAAGCACATTCATTCTAGTCATGACTACCCATTCTTCCGCTGGCTCAGATTTATCTTTGTGAAATTGTTCAAGGTCATGGTGTGCCGGTATCTATTATCTCCGTTCAGGGCACGGAGTTCACATCACATTTTTGGAGAGCTGTACAATGTGATTTGGGCACACAGATCGGGCTGAGTACGCAGTTTCATCCATAGATGAACGGGCAGTTCAAGCGCACTATTCAAATTTTGGAGGACGTGTTGCGTGCCTGTGTCAATAATTTTATGGGCTCATGGGATCCGTTACTACCGCCGAGTAGAGTTTGCCTACAACAAAATTTATCAATCGAGTATCCAGATGGCTCTATACAAGGCCTTATTTGGGAGGTGATGGCATTCCTCAGTTAGTTGGTTTGAGCTTGGGTAGGCTAGGTTGTTTGTCACCGATGTGGTCCTTAATGCTTTGGAAAAGGTGAAGTTGATTCAGGAGAGGCTTCCTACACCGCATTCCAGGAAAAAGAGTTATGCTTATAGGAAGGCTCGCGATGTGGCATTCATGATGGGCGAGAGGGTTCCACTCAGAGTTTCGCCCATGAAGAGTGTGACGAGGTTTAGGAAAAAGGGCAAGTTGAGCCCTCGGTATATTGGTCCTTTTGAGATTCTTGAGAGAGTGGGTGAAGTGGCTTACAAACTTGGATTGCCACTCAGCTTATCGGAGTTCACCCGGTGTTCCATGCTCCAGAAGTATTAATGGTGATCTGTCATATGTGTTAGATTTTAGCTCAGTGTAATTGGACAAGGATTTGACCTATGTGGAGGAGCTGATGGCTATTTTGGACAGGCAGGTCCAGAAGTTGAGGACGAAGAACATTTCATCGGTGAAGGTTCAATGGAGAGGTCAACCGATCGAGGAGGCGACTTGGGAGACCGGGCATGATATATGAAGCTGTTATCATAATCTTTTTGGCACTTCACGTACGTCTCTATAGTCGTGCGAGGATAAATTTTTGTTTAAGAGGGGGACAACGTAACGACCTGATTGGTCATTTTAAGTATTTTAGCCCTGTTTCCCCTATTTTATGCTTTACATATGTGTATTTGTGACTATGTGACTTGTCGGAATGGTTGGTTTGGTTTCGAGAGAGTGTTGGATTGAATTAGGAAAGTTAGTCCCTTGGTTTGAGGCTTAAGTTGTATGAGTAGACTAGAGTTTTATTTTTGTATAGACGACTACGTATTGGTATTTTGATGATTGTGATTTTTGACTTAGGCGTATGTCCGGATTTTGATTTGGAGGTTCCTAGGTTGTGTTGTCTTGAAATGGAAAAAGTTGGAAAGTTGAAGGTTTTAAAGGTTGTTAGGTTTGATCGAGAGTTTACTTTGTTGATATTGTGTTCAAATAGTGGTTCCAATAGTTGATATAGGTCCGCTGTGTCATTTGGACTTGCATGCAAAATTTTAGGTCATTCCGAGTTGATTTGATATGGTTCGGCATGAGTTTTGGAAGTTGAAAGTTCATTAGTTCATTAGTCTTGAATTGAGGTGTGATACGTAGTTTTGATGTTGTTTGATGTGATTTGAGACCTCGAGTAGGTTTGTGCTATGTTTTTGGATTGATCCCTGAGGCCTCGGGTGTGTTTTGGATGGGTTTTGGATCATTTTCCCTTGTTTTGGACTGCTTATGCTAGTGTCTGGTTTTGTTCATCGCGATCACGACAAGGGAGTCACTTTCGCTGAGAATATTTGGTGGCAGGCTTACTTTTCCTTCGCGTTTGTACGACCGCATTCCCAGAGCTTGGGGAGGCAGTGGCCTTCGCATTCGCGAGCTTGGAGCCCCGTTCGCGGGAAGGCCGATTGGGGCATCGGCTTATTGGCCTTCGCGTTCGCGATGGAGGGATCACGTTCGTGTAGGCTCTGTTGAAGTATGCATCGCGTTTGCAACCAGGTCATCGCATTCGCGTAAGATTTTCTGATGAAGTCATCATTTTGTGCTTCGCGAATGCATGGCATGTGTCGTGTTCGCGATGTGTATGCTTGGGTAGATCACTTAAGTTACTCTTTTTTGGGGGTTTTGGTTACTTTATCACATTTGAGTTATAGAGCTCCGATTTGGGTGATTGTTGTGGGGATTTTCACGTTTTGGATTGGGGTAAGTATTTTTTACTCTATTTTTTTTTATTATTCATCATTCAAACCTTTATTTCAGCGATTGATTGATGAATCTAAGTGAATAAATTGAGGGTTTTAGCAAAAACATTTCTAAAGTAAAATTGGCGATTTGAAGGTCGATTTGAGGTCGGAATTGGATGAAACACATATTTTTTGGACTGGTATCGGAAAGAGTGTTCAGAATTAACGTGTTTGGTCGGGTTCCGTGGTGCAGGCTCGGGGTTGACCTTTTGGGTTGAATTTGCACAATTGACCCAAGATCTTAGCTACATCGTTTGGACTTGTTTCCTACGACTTTTATTGATATTGTTAAGTTGATATAGATAGATACGAGCCATACGGAGGTTGATTCACGCGGGAAGGGCTTCATAGTGTACTGACTTAGCTTAACTGAGGTTAGTATCTTGCCTAACCTTTATGTGGGAGAATACCCCTTAGGATCTAGCCTTGATTTGTTTATTTCTATGATGTGAAATGTGGCGCGTACAAGAGGTGACGAGCGTGTATATAGTTACTGTTGACGGCAAATTTTGACCCTCCCTTTCAAATTAATTTATATGTACTTAATAATTTGCATTGAATGCTTTTAAAATATTTTTAATCAAAAATGCTATTTTATAGAAAGAATTAAGTAAAAACAGTAATGAATTAATAATTTAGTATTATATTTACAAAATATGCCATACTTAATGTTTTAAGATTATTAAAATAACCTGTATGTACATTACATAAGCTTCATAATTAATTTAATGAATTATCCCTTAATTTCTAGTTAATTATATTATTATGTTAATAATTTGAAATTAGTGTCATAATTTAGAAGATAATGTATTTTTAAAAATAACTAATTGCACAAGTAGTAGTATATTTGATAACTATAATTTTTACTATATTTATTGAAAATAATTAAGATGATCTAAATTAATTTCAAAAGTGTTAAAAGGCTAAAAGGCTACAATTGCAATCTCATAATTAAACATAAAGTGGCTAATATATAAATCAATCTTAGCCCAATAACCAAGCCCAATTCGGAATTGATCCAGTCCAAACACCCCATGCCCTTCCAACTTGGCAATCCATGACTTCCTCTCCAAACAAATTAGATCACGCCACGTCACCCATTTATAGCACACACAAAATAAACTAAAATCATCTAAGCCATTGATCCAAATCATCAACGGTCTACGTTTATTCCCGTTTCTTTTAATTTTAAGCCTCCTACCAGACATTAACACAGTCATTGGATCGCACAGATTCAAGGGTTCCCCTTTTTCTCATTAAAACTCTTTAAAACCAGAATTATCAGGACCATCGATCTAAAAGATCAACGGCCCAGATCCCTTCCCTTAGCCTTATCTTTAGAGACGGCCGCCCAAACCCCTAGACCAAAATCATTTCTCTCTTGACCCCGCCGCCCCTCTTTCCTTAAACTCTCTCTTTTCTCCCATCCAACTTTAGGCTATCAATCCTAAATCCTTGCACAAATTTGTGAAAGGTTATAGAAATCAAACCCCAAACTCTCAATCTCCCTCACTATCCACGAATCTCGCTGCTATTTTTCTCTTTCAATCACTGGAATTGAAACACCCTGTTTTGAAACCCTAAGCTCAAAACACCATTGATATGATTTCTTCCTTGTTCTTTCAAATCAAACATGCATAACCACTCATCTTGTCCCTGGGCTATGAAGCCCGTTGTTTTCTTTCCATTTTCACCGAGAACATTCAAAAGCCCCAATTATAAAATCACACACCAAAATATGAAACTTGAATTTGTCTGCTTTTCTCACATGACCTTTCAAATCGGGGCATGCATGGAGCTTTGCAAAAGTTTCGTCATGAGGATTCGTTACCCAAAGGTCGAATGTAGTGACCTCTAGGTTATAGAGTTTATTGGATGGGTCTTCATCTTCAACAGCCAACTTCTCATCACGCAGGTAAAATTCATCTTTGTTTTCACCTCTATTTCTCTGATCTTCACTTTATTTGCTTGCATCATCAACCTATCATTACATTCAAATCACCAATTTGAACCTGCCAGAACCCTAGGCTTTGAGGCACTATAGATATGAGCCTTAATTGCTCTCACCTAACAACACCTAACATCCGAAGAAAATCAATACACAATCCATTATCGTTTAGAAATTTTCAATTGAAGTCTAAGTTCTTACTAAATTTCTAATTTCCTCTCTCTTTCTAGTTTTGAGTTTACCTACTGATCGAAAGTTTGAGTCTTTGGCTTCTAAACGGCTAAACTAAGTCGTTATTTGGTTTGCTACCCTAACAGAGGTTAGTAGAACCTCAACTCCACTCCTCTTTAATCGTTTGTATTTGAAGCATAATTTGTTCTGCTATCTTCTACTAAATGATATTACTGGTAATGTGCTATGGCAGGTTGTTTTTATGTGGTGTTATTGATATATGACTGATTAATGGTATCATAAGTTCTTTGAGGTGCAGAAATTAGAACCACGTATCGACTAGCTAATCCTATTGAACATCTGATAACTTATATCCACTATTAAACTTCTAAGAGCAACCTAAGAACTCTTAAAGAATCGTCATAGCTAGCTTCTAACCCTCCTGATGTTCTATTAGAACTATCATGATTTCTATACTAACCTGCTTCAGATATTATTTACAATTGTAGTGATTCACCTGATAAACTAGACTTAAATGAATGTGAATTTGTTTAGTGGTAAAGACAAGACTGTCATCTTAGTTTCGATACACCAGCTCATGACCTTTAAACAAATTTCTTCTTTCTGATGTGTCTTTGTGATTCTATTAACTCTTGGAGGGTCATTGATTCGTTGTTAAACCTTATGACTGTGTGATCACTATACAAACATGTCCTAAACTAATTGAATTCCAGTACTATCCTTGTGTGTATTCTGATAATTGCCATACATTTAGTTTAAGCTGTGAAGCTTGATTAAATATGTCTCATCTATTATGTTAGAGTGCTGAAATTAAGCTCCATCATATCTGAGTTCCCATACTTGATCTGCATAACAGATCCTTAACATAAAGTTATCACTACCTTTTTCGGAAATTTATGAAGTGATACTGTTAGTCTAATTGTGTTAACACCTTATCACGGTATAACTCCTGCTAAACAACCCCTGTGGGTACTCTCTTTTGGATACCTTGCACTTATCTTGTTCTTCAACAGCTCTTCTAGTCCTTGATGACCATGTACATGCCTTTCACTATCCCAAAATTTCACTAAGCTTACCTTAAATGAACTAGGTTTAACTTATGAACCTAAGATGAATCTTTTGTTCTGTTTGAGTATAGTAACATGTTTTATTCTCCAATGAGGTTAGTATGAAGATGAGAGCTTTCAGAAAGAAGTGATCATGTCATTTTCTTAGAATGAAACTAGACTATTAACCTGTATCTCTGTTAATACTCTTTAGAAGTTTTAGTTGAAACTATTAAGTTGAATCTCTATTAATACTCTTTAGAAGATTCAATTGAAGTTGGTAACCTGTTAATACTATTTAGAAGTTTCAAGTGAAGCTGTTAACCTGTGTGAATACTAGGAATTAAGATTTAGTTATGAAAAATTCTTGACTAATCTAATCGAAGGCTGTTAAGAGGATGTAGTTATGAATAGGGATTGTTATGAGTTTGAACTATGTACCTCCTCTACTCTTAAGATACATATTCAGGTGGAGGGGAAGTAAATTTTAGTGGTGAAAAAAAAATAGAAGGAATGGGTAAAATGGGTTAGGGGCGCTAAGGTGGCATGCCACGTGGCATCTACCTCATCAAATATTAATGCCACGTAGGATTGGATGTCCACCTTGGACAAACCAAACGGATGAGGGGTATGTTTGAACCAATAGTATAACTGCAAGGGTATATTTTGACCCAATGTATATTTAAACCCTTTCTCATAGTACATGGGTATATTTGGCCCTTTTCTGTATCTTAAATGATATTGCTAACATCATTATCTGTTACCACTTTATATATACTGTCACCATACTTTTTCCTATCGAGTTTTGGTCGTACACTATAACACACAATGGCACGCGAGAGTTGTCTTTCACACCCCTCCGAACCATATTCAAAATTCTTTAGTTTCAGAGAATGGCTTTGTAACGTCAACTGACATAGCTTCTCGCAGTATTCACTCCAACTCAAAATTAGGAAACACTCTACTCTAGGAAACATAGGTCATATTGCATAAACCTTAGGTGAGTTGGTCCTTGGTATCGACATACAATTAGTAATCCACCCAAATGTAAATGGGTCATGCACCCTATGACATGACTTTTGTGGAAAGACGAACCAATTATGACGAGACACTTACGATCCGAAGAAAACTCTTATCAAACCCTTTTCTCTACCCCCTTAAGAAATTGAAATCAACCAAAACATCCTTGAGATCAATATGGTGATGGGAGCACCGCACAAGCTAAAACAATGGTGGAAGAATATCTGCAGAGAGCATGGAGACGAAATCAGGACAAGCCTAGGAGCACTGACTGCCTCGCTAAACATCCGAGTTGACAAGGTGCTTAGCCGCTTGCTGATAGAGTTCTGGGACCCGACCAAAGTAGTTTTCAAGTTTGCTGATTGTGAGTTCATGCCAACATTGGAAGACGTTACCAATTTCATAGAACTACCAATTACAGGGAGGAGGCCGATACTACCAGTCACCATGCCCGGCTACAGGTTTCTTAATGCTTTGGGTCTAGCAAATAGTCGGGGTTTGAGAAACATTGAGGAGGATGTGTAAGTCTGGACCAATTTTTCGATAGGTTCGGACATCATAAAATCTATGAATGGTACTTGGGAGAATTTCAGTGTGATCAAGCAACATGGGAAAATCTCCGACCGATAACCTTTTTTTGGCGCTGTTGGGATTGCTAGTTTTCTCACAAAAGAGAGGACGAATCAATATCAACCTGCTGCTTGTGGTTTTGGCAACATTCTGGGGCAACCTTCAAGCTACTTTGGTACCTATGGTGTTATCTGAGATTATCAGAGCATTGTCCACATGTTCCGGGGAGTATGATTTCTTCAAGGGTTGCAACCTACTGCTTCAAATCTGGGCCACAGAGCACTTCTTTTAGCGAGAGGCCGCAGTTGACTGCTTTGTGAGCGTTAGCAACATGATTGAAAGTCACAGCGGGAGAATGAGGCATTGGGTCTCCCTGCATGGATAGGAAGAATGGAGAGAGATGTTGACCAATTTAAGCAGAGAATGGATCAATTGGAAGTTGTCACAGCCGGGAGGAAGGGCAATCCTAAGGACTCCTAGAAGTATTTTATCGAGCTGATAGAACTTAAGGGCATCCATCCATTCTCACCCTACAAGTCCTCAAAGAGTTTGGGTTGATTCAGGGGGTACCTCTATGGACGAGGGCGACACTGTACGAAGATGAATACAATGGGCAAATCCCAATACCAAGGATAAGGAGGCTTCGGAGGAGTGGAATGTTCTTGTCACGATGCCAATGCGTCAGAATTCGTGGTGCACTCCAGAATACTATGTGTAGATCAATGAAGAGGATGAGTTAGCCTAACCAAGAAGGGAAGGAATAGCTTGACTGGAGGATGCAATGGCATCTTCACAAATCTATCATGAGGTTTTGCCACACTACCTCGTAACTACCTCCATGCATCGCCAAGTGGTCCCGGGGTCAATTGATCGCATGTTGCCACCACC
This sequence comes from Nicotiana obtusifolia, assembly GCA_002018475.1. Classification (NCBI taxonomy): domain Eukaryota; kingdom Viridiplantae; phylum Streptophyta; class Magnoliopsida; order Solanales; family Solanaceae; genus Nicotiana; species Nicotiana obtusifolia. Next base: position 148,867 of record MCJB01005191.1, read on the forward strand.
TGAGGATGATGAGCGAGTAGTTGAATGTGTACAGATTGGGTCTGTGATAGAAGCAGAGGAAGACCTAGAGGAAGAACCCGAGTTCGATGATGGTAAAGAAGAATTTGAAGAAGAACCGGAGGAAGAACCGGAAGAAGGAGAAGAAGAGATGGGGAACGATTCCGGGGATGGTTACTAGAAGTTGGTTGATTTCACCCATTTTCCCACTTTGTATGTTTATCCCAAACTTTCACATTTCACTAAGAGAAAGTTTGTTTGAAACCATGTAATTCTATGAATTGGAAACAATGATGTAACTGATGCTCCCGCCTATTATAATCCAAACACTATAAACCAAACTTTGCTTCGGATATGAATGTGTCAAATCTAATTATTTGTCAAATATTCGCGGCATAGGCCTACCTCCAGCAAAGAGAGGTCCCTTGAACTTTAGGAAAATGCTCTTGCCTGAATACGTGAACTAACCGCTCTGTGCGCCTATTACTTTTCTTTTCTTTTCTTGTATTGTGTTATTATTATTCCCCAAAAGAAAGTTGGTTTGTGTTGACTCAAAATTGGCGGAACCACCGTACAACTTAAGATCGAAAGAGAAGATGTCTGCGATAGATAGATCGAACATGCTCTAGTAATAGCTGATAGCCCGGGGCGATCGGGAGAGGGATGATACACGAAATGACGAACATGTGGCCATGATGGCCCAATAGATGGAATCACTGATGAAGTACAAAAAATTTGGGAATTAGCACATTTGGTCGTGACGACGCTCCCACAACCACCTCGTTTTCTTTCTCTAGATTCAATCCCCGACCACTTTCCTTCCACTACTCGCCAAGCAAAATAATACCCTGACTTTTGTCCCTACCACCCAAATTATACCTCCAGTAACCCCTACAAACCCACCAAACCCTCCAATACACACTCCTTACGTAGCAAATAATGTCCAAACACTGCACAACCCACCAGTTGTAACCAACAAAATTCATACCCCTCCTCGTGATGTCGTCACGTTCACCACTAACCAAAACTAGCACATACCCGTGGCACATACCGCTGCACATGAGCAATATTTTCCTCTCGTATATGCCGTTTCTGAACCCACCTTCACAGCACCCATCACGGTCAGGATAACTTATGAAAATTAATCAATATGCCGAAATGGAGAGGGAAGCTAACTATAAGGAGGAAATATCAGTGTTCGAACAATTACGAGCATTAAGAAAACAAATTAAGAACCTTCAGGTCACTTTGAGGGAGAAAAAGTCAAGACTATGAGAATCTGTGTATCCACCCTGATGTGGACATGTCGATAGGATACAAGCTTCCGAAGTTTGATATCTTTGATGGAACAGGTAATCCCCGTGAACACTTGAGAGCCTACTGCGATAAGCTAGTTGGAGTAGGATGAAATGAGAAGTTAAGGATGAAGTTGTTCGGAAGGAGTTTGACAGGGTAAGCACTTACTTGGTACACTCGCCAAGATCCCCGAAACTGGAGAGAGTGATAGGATACGGCAGAAGATTTCATGAATCGCTTCGGGTTGAACACAGAAATTACCCCTGATATGTTCCCTCTGGTAAACTTGCAGAAGAAGTCGTCTGAATCATTCCAAGAGTACGCACGTCGATGGAGGTCAGAAGCCGCCAGAGCACAACTCCCGCTAGATGACAATGAGTTGACTAAGTACTTCATCAGGGCTCAGAAAGAGATCTACACTGAGAAACTGATGGGCATAATGGAACAAAAGTTTCATGAACTTGTCAAAATTGGAGACTTTTTAGAGGAAGGTATAAAGTCCGGCAAGGTACAATCTACGGCCGCATTGCAAGCAGCTAGCAAAGCAATCCAATCCGATTCAATAGGCAACGAAAAGAAGAAAAAGGAAGAAGTATCAGCAATCATTCCCTATTACCAGTCCAATCTACACCATGGAAAAACCTCTTACTCTCCAAATACTCATTCCCCATACCGACCTACTTGTGCTTCAATTTACAATGCACAACCATACTACAATCCCCAACCTCAGTACAACTCAACTCGTGCCAATACAAATCAAAATGCACCATGATCCTATACTCTAATTCAAACTACCACTCATCAAAACCAACCCACCTATGCACCCTGGCCTCGCCCAAATTTTGAAGAAAGAAGTCCCTAAAAATACACCCCGATTTATGAACCATTAGCTCAACTATTTGAAAGACTATGGAGAGCAGGCTTGATACATCTAATGAAAGGAAGGGTTATTGAGTATCCTTCAAAATACTATGATGCAACCAAATAGTGTGTCTACCACTCAAACTTATCGGGGCATGACACCGAGGATCGCTTCAAACTGAAAAATAAAATTGAGCCACTGATCAAAAGTGGATCCATTTAGCACACCCCAGCTTCGCCGAATGTAAACCGCAACCCGCTACCAAACCATCGGAATCAAGGAGCTAATATAATCACCCATCAACAGTCCGCCTTGCTATCAGGGATGAAGAGGATTGCTTCAAACAGAAAAATGAAATTGAGCCACTGATCAAAAGTGGAGCCATTTAGTGCACCCCAGCTTCGCCCAAAGTAAACTGCAACCTGCTTCCAAACTATCGGAATCAAGGAGCTAATATAATCACCCATCAACAGTCCACCGTTGCTATTAGGGATGAAGAGGATCGGGAATACAAGATAGTCCCGTGAACATATCAGCAGAAAAGGAAAGCCAAGATAACGAATTTTGCAACGGCTCATGGAATGACCAGGTCAGGGAGATGTTACGCTCCTAAGGATCACTACTAGAAAATAGGCCTATGGCAACGCCACACATTCCATTGCCATAAGATGGTCAACCATTGCGATACACCTAGTGTCACAGCTTAGGGTCCGTTGGGGGATCAAGCGTTGCTATTGGTCTATTGCAACGGTTACCTAACTGTTGCCGCAGAAGCTTCTATTATGATGGTTTTACTATGATTAATTACGATGATTAGTAGTGAGTTATGGATACGGTCTTGAACCGCCGCTATTTGTGTTTTGCAATGGCTGAGAACCGTTGCTATAGACATTACAATATTTGTTGATATTGTTTTGTTTTATCTATTGAAACGGTTATTACAAGCTACTGCAACGGTTATAAGGAACTACCACAATGGTTATAAGAAGCTACTGCAACGGCTATTGGGTGCTATTAACAGTTGTAATCGATCAGCTATCGCAACTGGATAAATATATAATACACTGAAATTAATATATAATGAATGAAATGAAAATATATTCATCAAGAAAATCATTATTCAAAATACACAACTACGATTTTCCATTCATAAAGCAAAATATACGATAAAAGTATTTAATAATCCAAGAGTTAGCATAAATAAGTTTGCAAAATAGTGTAGAAATAAAAACATTCCTAAATTATCTGAAGAATGTATAATGAATACTTTTACGTAAGGTCTTCACTGCTTTCATCTCCCAGTTGATCATTTGGTTCACCTATAAATTCAACAAAAACAACCCTCCTTAGAGGGTAGGAAAAAGGAAAAATATTGCCTTCTCAATGCTACTATATTGTACTATATATTAACACCAGTAAAATAATATAAGTACTTAGACGACACAACAAAAGATGAAATTAACATCGCCACCTTAGAAAATCAAGTTATAAAAAAGAATCAGAAATCTAAATGTGCAAAATGTTACACTAAGCAATGAATAAGAGTTCACGGATAGCCAAAAACAAACCAAACCCTTTCATCCTCTTCAACAATTACACAATCAGTTCATGCTCATGTCTGCTTCACAAAGTTTTATACAGCTACACCGAATGCAGATCTTGAATATCGGAATATTTAGGGACATCAATGTAGGAACATTTGCAAATAAGGAGTATAGTGTTTGGGAGAAATATGATTCTCAGCATTGATTAACTCTAAGAACCAAAAGCCATTGATAACTCATTTTTTCTGAAAGTCTCCAAGAGACGCAGCTTCCTCCAGAAATTAAATAATTTAAGGAGATTTAATATTCCAAATGATCTGTTACTTTAACATGGGAGCATCTTGTACCTCCCAAGAAATTTATTCCATGCCGTCAATCTTTATGCCACAAAACTATAGATCAGAACACTCACTGCAGCAATTGCTCTCATTTACCATCATAGATGATGTAAAATTTTCCATTAAATGGGTGGCAGCTTATAAATAGGCTATCTCTATTTATCTTACACTAAACTGATCAAGCTATTACATGTTCTGCCCACCTAAAAAAAAATATGTAGCATATTTCAATGTGATTTTAAATTCTTAATCTATGTGTAGATGTACATGATAAAACAGAAGTGTGTTTCTCAGTGTCCATATGACCACATTAATAGATTTAAAAATCATATATCGAAGTAAAATTGCAGACAAGTTTATGTGATTAAAACCAAAGTTATGCATATATTTGTGATGACTGCAATTTTATACCAAGCAGTGAATAAAAGTACAAAATCGTACGATGACAGCAATCTTAAATGAAGCTATGAAGCAAGGTGTACATAGAATTAAATCTACCTAAGTAATGAATAGAGTTGTTATAGCTAATGCCAACAACATGACAAACGCCGAATAAAGCTAACAAATTATATAGACTAACTTGTACCAAAAAAGAAAATTTAATAGCTGAACTGATCAAGATGACTAAACTACCATGGTATTTGAACAAAATTACATGAGGCATGGACTATTTTAGTGAAATGCTACTTCTTAATATGCTTTTAATACATTTCTAGAAAGACAAATGACAGATTCATGCACAACAGATCGTTGCAGATCTTCCCAATTTGTTTGCCATCAAATGCAGCCCAAACTCATAAAACATCTATCCTATTGTACAAAAGAGTCGCCTTGAAAGCCAATGAGAATATACTAATTACAAAAGTATGTTGTGTACCGGTCTATATTGTAGTAAAGTTTGTTAGTTCTGCATAGATACATTTTAGCATCTTAAATTGAACTTTATCACTCACTTTTATTCTCAAAGTGCACTATTCCAGGAACTTATGGTGTTTCACAAAATATTAGTAAGAACTCAACTAGGTTCTTGTTTCACATAGTGAGTAGTCTGTTGTGGTATTTATCAACTACAAGTAACAGTGAAACATAAAGCATATAACATACAACAACTGTGAGCTCGTCACGAAAAAAAGATAGCTGAGAAGATTAGACAAAAAGAGTTCTAATCTTGATTACTACCACCAAAAGAGGGCCTATTGATTAGTTGAATAGCTACTTGTTGTGCAGAAGAAGCTTCTCCTGGTGAACGAGCACACAAGGTTGCTAAAATATTAGGGTCAATTGGCATTCCTGCACGCTGAAACCGTTCAAAGATATCTCCTAGAATTTCTTGTCCCATCATTCTCTTTTGTTCCTCATATTGTTCCTTATGTTTCTCAAATTGTTCCTTTTGTTCCTCAAACATTCTTATCATCCTCTCTTCCATTTGTTGCACCAGATTGTTTGTAACATTTGAAGAGGATTCAAAATGTCCTATTTTTTCCTTTCAAAGAAGTTCTTGTATCTCCTCGTCTATACAATCTAAGACGTCCCGGATGTTCAGATTCCATAACGGCTGCAAATGCATTAACAAATTGCTACCATCTTCACTTTGTTGTGTTTCAATCTTTTCCATTTCAGCCTAAATGCAATTTTTTAAAAAGAAAATTTTAGTAAATAAAAATTCAATAACAACAAAAAATTTATCTCAACAGAAAAGCAATTAGACAGAATTCGCACAATTTTACTAGTTTTATCTTCATCAGAGTCCTTATATGACCTTCGAGGTTTTCTTGTTCTTCTAGCCACAAAGAATTCTCGAAGTGATAAAGGGTCAGAAGTGTTCTTCTTTTCTTGGATACATTAAGAGTGGGTATCAAAAATATTCTTAAAAATGATAATATGATCATATTTACTGATAAATAAGAGCAAACACCAAATTATTGCGGATTACAACAAAGCTTGGTTTGCCAGCCGTGTGTGCATTCTTCAATTTTTTACGATTCTCAGTATTAATATCGGACATTTTCTGCAAAGATATAAGTCAACAAGACCAGGCAAAGAGCTGTTCAGTTAAGTTGTACCATATGTAGGACAATCCAGTTCATTGTCCTATTCTTTTTATCTAAATGCAGGCATGCCATTATTTGTAAATAATAAACTTTAGTTGCTGCAGGTAGTAGACATACCTAGACATTTTCAGATCCCCAATATTTAAGAAGAACCTTAAATTGAGATGCTAGAATATATTCAGGCCTTTTTTGCATTCGAATTTCATCATTCTCAAAGGCCTCAAAGTGATTTTGTTTTTCAAAGTACTCTTGTGTCTTTTCCAAGCAGCTTGAATTGTATCCAAAGTCTATTTTTTGCAGTGTCCGGAATATCACGTTTTTCCTACAAATTATTTTAATGGGTTAGTGCAAAAAATATTTAATATATCAAACCAAAAATTGAATTGGAAACATCAAACCTTGTATATGCTCATAGATCATCTTTTGTATCCATTTTCCTCCAACCAAATATATCAAGAGGGCAAAGAGTCGCATTCCTTGCCAATAAGCCGAGGAAAGTGCCCAATTCTATCATAACATCTTTACTAGGACCAACATGTTGATTGTCTCATTTACTACAATCAATTTTCGCTCACGCCTTCCATGTACACTTAGCATCTTTGTTTTACCTCTTTTCCTTTTTTTAAGCATATGAGTCTACAATAATACAAACCATAAATAACCATAAAATTACACCTTGTTCAACTTTATAATTGAAAAAGAATGCCAGTATTTGTAGGAAAATTCTTGCCTTGCTGTTCACGTTGTTCTTGTTCATCAACAATTGTAGAATTCAATTGAATTTGTTCCTCTAATGTTTCTGTAGCAGGGGTAGTTGTTTTTGTTTGTATACGGGCTACAACCTGAATTTTGTGGTGTTTGTATTTGACGGTCTTCAGCTATAATTTGGCAAAAGCTCATGCTCTTCAGTCGACTGTGTACAGCAAGCTGGAACATCTGTTTTCCCGGTCAGCGCTAACTTCTTTTGGTATGCCAAGGAGGCAAGTGTTCCAACACTAATGCTTGTCGAGTTTTTTATTTTGTTCTTTTATTCCGGACGTTCTTCTTGTCTCATGACAGCAGGTGCACGTAGACAGGATGAGGGTCCCCTCTTAGGATCCTTGTGTAGCGAGAGCTGGTGTGCTCCATTTATTTTGGCGCTACTATTGGGTTTTTGTACGATATTCTTCTATACATATATGGGTATAACGGGGCACAGTCCCGTCCTTTACACAGTTGTACGCTCTATTGGAGGTCTGTAGACAGTCATGTATAGTTGGATAGTATGTGGCCTTGTCGGCTCGCCCTACCATATTCCCGTTATATATATATATATATATATATATATATATATATATATATATATATATATATATAT